>APFE031067180.1:0-77419 GCA_000404065.3 Pinus taeda
TTTCTTGGTTTCCCTACAATACCCCTTAATTCAACTTCCTTTCCTTCCGTAGAAAATTTCATGAAAAGTTCTTGAAAAATTAAAAGCTATTGTACCTAGGGATTGTAGCCATTGGACTCCTAGTACAACATCAGCACCTCCCATTGGAATGGAAAGCATTGGGCTAGTCAATACATATTCTCCCATGGATAGCTTGATATTATGGCACTTTCCAGAGCAATTTATTGTTCCTCCATTTGCAATCATCACTTGACACTCTGGTGCTGGATATAGGAAGCAATTCAATTCTTTTGCTACCCTACAATGAATAAAAGTGGGTGCTTTCTGAATCAATCAAAACTATTACCTTTTTCTTCTTGATTTGTCCTTCTATCTTGATGGTTTAAGGAGTGGCAATTCCCACCAATGCATTACAAGATATCATCGGATTCATTTGTTCCTCATCTAGGCTTTTTCCTGGAGTAAATCCTCTTCTTTTGACCTTTCTTGCTCCTTTTCTTCTTCCTCTTCACAATCTATGTAGAATAATTTCTTCTCAGCACACTTATGACCCTTAGTGTATTTGCTATCACAACTGTAACAAAGCCCTTTTGCTCTTTTTTCTTCCAATTGTTGTGGTGTCAACCTTATATGTTGTGGAAGACTAGTAGCAACAACACTTCCGTCTTTATAGATGTGAGTGGTATGCTTCCTAGTTGCCATAATTTTGCTTTCCATTTTTCTTGCTAACCTGAATGCCTTCTCTAATGAATCAGGTTCACAAAGGCGAACATCATGTTGGATATTATCCTTTAAAGACCCTATGAACACATCAATCCTCTGTTCCTCTGGAATATCTTTTACCCTTATGTTCAACTTTTGGAACTCCTCAATGTGCTCCATTATTGAACCCTTTTGTTTGAGACTTATCATTTGGCTAAAAAAAAAATTTTTTTTGTATCCTCATAATGTGCTATCAATTCTTCCGTAAAAATTGCCCAAGTGATAAATTTCTTACGAGAGCAAAGTCATTGATACCATACAAACTGATTTGGTTCCAAATATAAAGTTTACATACATACCTTTTGTGTGTTTTACACATTATTGAGATCGAAAAATTGCTCCATCTGTAATATCCATGTTGCAACTTATTCATATTTATCTTCAATTCTTCCATCTTATCATCCATGCCATCAATTTTAGCGTCCATGCCATTCATCTTAGCTTCCATGCCATCCATCTTAGCTTGTATGCCTTTCTTTAAACAATCCATCTTAGCTTCTACACCTTTATTTAAACCATCCATCTTAGCTTCTACATCTTTCCTTAAACCATCCATCTTAGATTCTGTTGCTTTTTGTGCAAGTGACACTTGTTGCACATGTTCTTGTAATTTTGATATATCATATAGCATTTCTTTTTCTTCTTCATGAGTCATGCTAGAGCTTTCAGGTTCCTTATTAAGTGTTTTCATTTTCTTTCCTCGGGGCATCAGTTACCGATAATAATGCTCTACTAGCCCTTTGAATTCCTTCAAAATAAATTTTCGAACCAATCTTAAGCAAAAATTTAAAAGAATCTACACGCATGTTTTTCACTTTGTAGGAGCTCGATATTGCCTCTGATGTATCTTTGTACTTTCAGATCATCAATTCTGAAATTGCAACTTGTGGTAGCCCTCTATGTCCTCTTTTCCAATGCCCACCAGTCTGATCCAAATTGGATTCTCCAAGGAAGAGTTATGTGAAATCTCCCATAGTGACCTGATTATAGACTAGTTTAGTAGAGCGAACTTGTACGACGTGCCACGAGTCACTGTTTTGACCTTTGGCTCTGAAAAATATATACAAGAAACTATAGTCTGTCCTCTTTTCACACCTTCTTACGAAATTTCAATCCAATGCTCAGAGAAAAATTTATCATGATTTTCCCCAGGTCACCTGTTTGGAATGTAATTCAGGAGTCTGCAAAAAGACCAACTTCCTCAGATCATATCTCAGCAAATGTAGCGCAAAAAGCTCTGAAATTTGGACACGCGATTTAGCGCGATGTCTTCTCAAATGGTTATTTTTTTAGCTTCTGAAACATTGCATAAAAAAGTTATAGTGAAAATGCCACGATGACCTATTTGGAGCAACGAAACCCTAGAATCCAAAGCTCTGATACCAAATGTTATGAAACCAGCTCAAGAAAAGATAAAAAAGATAGAAAAGATAGATCAACGCCTTAAAATTCAGCTTCTTCGAGGGGGAAACCTCCTTTACATTACATAAATGAAAAATTCTTTGATGATTCAAATGACAATACCTCATTTCTATATATAGGAGTCTAAGGAGTCACAATATAACCCAGCCGAACTAATAATAATAATATAAAGCCACAAAAATAACAATAGAGGGATTCTATGGGGCACAGTAATAACAATATGGGGGCAATAGGGGCACAAAAATATTAATAATGGGTACAACTACAATAGTAATGGGGTAATCACTAGTATTATAGGGACCCAACAGTGTCAAGGCTCACAAATGACCCAATACTTCATTCATCATATTGGCCTCCGGATCCTACCAAAATTCCTGGCGATTGTCTAAAATTTGAAGGGAAGTCTGTAGAAGACCCCCAAGATCATGTCATGACCTACCATTTATGGTTTTCGTCCAACTCTTGGGTCAACGATTCCATTCAATTGCATCTTTTCCAGTGAACCCTAACGGGCGTTGCCACTAAATGGCACATCGAGTTACCTTAAGGTGCCTTTCAAGATTTCAATAATTTGGTTATGGATTTTCTTACTCACTTCCAGCTATCGATTCAATATGAAATTGGTGCCCATCTCCTAATGTCTTTGAAACAAAATATTTCTACCCACATCTCCAATCGCGTCCATGAATGGTGACATCATCGTCGTCTTATTAAGTTCAAAATCCCTGATGAGATTTTAATAGAATGATTTAATAATTCAATCATTAACCAAATCACCAAAGACATACCTATGGGTGGCTGTGTGACTAAAGAATAAGCCATCACCCGTGCTTAGAATCTAGATTTGGTATATTCACAATATAGCACGCTTTATGATCTCTTACCCGATGTTCAACAACCTTCAACTGATACGATATGTTCTAAACCTGTGGAGACACCACCTATTGATGGTATTATTGGGTTAGTGGCTCAAAATTATAGTAATGCCTCTTCTTCTTCTATGAAGCAGAAATTTTCTTCGGCTACTGCACCTTCTCCTCCTTCGAATACTACCAAAAACCCTGGTACAATGTCTGAGGTAATTGTTGTCCAATATACCACAACAAACAAAGCCTCAAAATGAAAAAATGAGGGTAAAGCTAAGGCTAAATCTGATACCCCTAAATAGGATCCTCCTAAATCATCTATTGATGATGCATCCAAATGCAAGCCAAGTATCCGTGTCTTATATGTGATGAAGATCATTATACCAAGGATTTTCCCCGTCGTTCTGAGGTTAGTCATCTATTAAAAGGCACCCCAGGGACACTGACTATGTTGAAAGAAACCTTTCCATCACAACATACTTCACTGGTATATCAACCTCAATCCTCTACATCTTCAGGCTCTCAAGTTTTTATGAGTGGAAAGACACCTGTCTCTATTGCTACTTGATAAAAATATAATCAGACTCCTACCAAATTGGTTGTGGAAAATGATGCCATTAATATGCCTTCTACCTCCACTCCACCTAGATCTGGTCCTCTTCATATTGAATGACCTAGTAATGATTCCATTATCCGACCACCTCCCAAAGGTGCTCTTTGGAAGTCATCGTATAATCCAAATGCAGAAGATGCTCAACATTTTAATATTGTGGAGGATTTAGCTCAAGCGCCTTCAACAATGTCATCTTTGGAAGTCCTCCAGAATTGTCCATCACAAAGGAAAGCATTACTATCCTCCATAAGAGGGATCAATCCCATAAATTTGAATATGGTTACTTTTGACCTCAAAAACCACGTTCCTCATCTCCGACATCAACTTGCCTTCTTGATACAAGTTATTATCAAATGGAAGACTATACATCAGATTGTTATTGATAAGGTCGCTTCTTCTTGAATCATGATCCTTTCATGTTGGAAATGTATTGGCTCTCCACCTCTCAACTAGTCCCCCAATACCTTGGAAGCCTTTGATGTTAGAGGTTCTCATCCATATGGTATTCTCAATGACTCTCCAATTCAATTGGAAGGAAATACCATTAACCTGGAAGTAGAAGTTGTTGACACCAATCTGAATTACAATCTTCTACTTGGTCATAGCTGGGCCCATGCAATGTTTTGTGTGGTTTCTAATTTATTTAATGTGCTCTATTTTCCTCATCAAGGGAAAATTTTCACTGTCAATTAGCTCACCTTTTTCTCTTCCAACTCCTCAAATGGTAATGTGCGATATGTTAGGAATACAGATATTCCTTATGACAGTGTTGGGGTGGGTCTTTTCAAAGACTTCTCCCTTATGGGAAATTTTTCCCTTCCTCCTCCGAACGTCACTTCAATTAACATGATCTCAAGTTATCACGATCCTTGGGTCGTTCTCTGTCCTGATCATATTGAAAATTTTGACGATGTTATGCCACTTATACCTATAGAGAAAGCATATCAAGCTGTTGTTTCAGTTTCTGCGGAAACTTCTGAAATTCATGATCATTTCAGTATGAGTCTAGATGCATATTCGCAGTCTCCCTAGCTCAATTCTTGGGATTCTCTCGATCCTTTGAATGGGACATTTCCAACTGACAAGAGTATCACAAAATTTATTTCACTTGAGGAAATTCCATGGAATGATGCCCATCATCGTACCTTGTTTCTCCCAAGCCTTGGAGAGATTTCATCTTGTCTAGAAACCCTTGTTTCCAGTGTACCAACATATCCACTTCAGACACCTATTTTGCTTCACGAAGTGTTGTCCAAAGGAAACATGGTGAGCATTTTAGCTGCAATTCCTATCGACATCTCTATCAAACCAGGGATTGTCAAAAATATCCATATCAGGGTTTCTTGTTCTCCGAATGAGATCAAGATTTATATTGCCCTCTTCAAATAATTTCACGATGTCCTACATATCCAAATGTGAATACTGTTCATCATCATCTTCATCTCATTCACCCTAGAAAGGTAGTTTCCATAAAGGGAGAAGTTGAAAAACTTCTTAAAGATGGTTTCATTTATCCTATTCCATTGACATATTGGGTCTCGAATATTGTTCATGTGACTAAGAAAGAAGGAACTATCTGCATTTATGTTAACTATTGTGATATAATTTGGGCATGTCCTAAAAATAATTATCCGACTCCCTTTATAGATCAAATAATTAACGAATGTGTTGGGAGTGAGATTTTCTCCTTTATGGATGGCTTTTCTGGATACAACCAGATTAAAATTCTTCCCACCAATCAACATAAAATTGCTTTCATTTGTCCTTCGGGAACCTTTGCTTACAAAAAACTCCATTTTGGTCTAAAGATTGATTGTGCTACCTTCCAACGAGAAATTTCTTATGCCTTTTATGATATTAATCATATTGCTCAACCTTATCTCGATGACTTACCAACACATTTTGTTAAGCATCACGACCATCTTGATCACATTGAAGAGATATTACTTTGTTTTCGACACTATAATATTCATTTGAATCCACATAAGTGTGTCTTTTGGGTCGAATATGGTCGTCTCTTATGGTTTTTCTATCTAAGGAAGACATTCAGATTGATCCCCTTAACGTGGAGGCCATCATGAATTTCCCCCCTCCATCTTCTTTACATTAGTTGTAGAGTTTACAAGGGAAAGCAAATTTCCTTTGTCGTTTTGTCTCAAATCACGCTAAACTTGCCAAAGGGATTTACTCGCTTGTTAAAGAAAGGGATCCCATTAATTTGGGATGAATTTTCTCAAAAATCCTTCTATGCATTGAAGAATGCCCTCGTTAGTGCTCCTTTACTGCATCCCCCAAATTATCACCGCGATTATTTCTTGTACTTGGCCGTTGCCGATAGTACTATTGCTATGGTACTTGTTTAGGAAAATGATGATGGAGAAGAATAGGTGATTTATTACTTGACTCAAAATATTTCTAACACTGAAAATCGATATGCCCATGTCAAGAAACTAGATTTAGCAGTTGTTCACATTGTTCAACGCTTTCGACACTATATTCTCTTACAAAAAACCACTGTGATCTCCCATTGCAACCCCATAACATACATTCTGAATCTTCAATTTCTGGGGGGGAATTATTCTAAATGGATTGTTATCTTACAAGAATTCTATTTGGAATTTGTTAAAGCTAAATCGAAGAAATCACTGGTTTTTGACAAGTTAATTTGCGACATTCCTTCTGCAACCACGTCTACTACATCCGACGAGTTGATTCCTGATGAAACTCTCTTCCATTTTATGTTATTTGTCCTCTCTATGACATACCTAGAACCCCTAAATTCATCCTTTTCAGAGTGGGTATGATCTAGGGTAAACTTGCTTCATAACCCTAGTTAGGTAATGGCATCCCATCCCTCAATGGGCCCCCTCTTTCTTAGACCCTACATTCAAATAATATAATACATTAGACTTCCCTTCTCTTTCCACCACCCAGATCAGTTTGGATCCTTGTAATTGGGACCCTTACCCTTCCTAGGAGCCCTAGGGAGACTTATTTTATATCTTTACTCCCATACCCTAACCTTTCCTTTACGCCAACTATTAACTTGGTATATTGTCATTTCCTTTATTCAATAAAAATCAAATTTAGTACTCTAGATCCACCCACAACACCAACCTTGATGAGTATAACTCATTAATGAAAGAAGTGATGTTAGGAAAGCACAAATATGAAGCTAATCCCACCTACTTTCCTCATTGTAGCCTTTCCCTAACCATAGGAAAAGCCACCATTTATCACTCATATCAACTTCCATCGTGACCTAATGTTCCATTATTATCGAAACTCAAAATGGAGTGGAATTGTAATCTTGGCATGAGCCAATTTTGAGAATTCCTAAATTTCATTCATTTCATCCTAGACCATTTTGACACTAGAAAACTTACCTAGTTACGACCGTCTCCTTGCCTTGGACATGCCTACTTAATACCTATCCCTGAATCCACCCAAAGGAACCTAACTGTATTCATCACCTCTATTAGTTAAGTAGGTGTGGGTATAAAAAAACTCGAACTTGCGGCCATTAGGTTCAAATCCTAATGCTCCACTAACTGATTTAACGACTAGTCCCTAATATCATATAGAGAGGTTTATATATCATACCCAACAGGGATTGACTATTTCCTAAATCAAGTCAAGTCTTGCCTTGGGAAACTAGGGAGTCATTGAATTGGGTAATATCAAGAACAAAGTATGAAAGTTAAAAAGGAGTGACTTAGTGGTCAAGATTAGAGGTGAATATTCAAACTTTAAAGGTGAAGAAATCACACATTATAAGTAAATATTCTCCTAGAAGTCAAATTGGCATTAGAAACCATATAAAACCCTAAAATATCTACATATAATCATAAACCCTAAGATTTGCAAGGTGTTGAGGGACAAAAAAAAATGATGTGACCAATCAATGTTTTGAAATCCAAACAAGCAAAGGAGAAACAAAGGATAAATGTAGAGTGCTTATTGCTATATTGAAGATATGAACACTTGCCCAATATTGCCTCTATGCCACCACCTCTGGAACCCTTTGCCACCACCTTTAATACAATGTCTCATGCTCGTCTCATGCTCCCTCCTTCTATGAATTTGTGCTCTCCTCTTATCTTTTTAATCCTACTTCTACATGTTGCTGCTCTAGGTTGCTTTACTTTCAAATACACTGAAATAATGTCCTTTCTCTCTCAATCACTTGGCATTCAATTACACTCACACAATTCCTTTCTACAAGTTGGTGCTATCGATTTCTTAGATTTCAAATATAATGAAACAGTGCCATTCTATGCACTGGTGCACTCGATCACTTGGATTTTGAATACACTGACACAATTCCCATTCGACCTTTCGAATAAATTTGACATAATGCACTATTATATAAATAATATAGGATCTATATTATATATCTCATCATGAAACACATATTGAAACATCCCTGAAGAATGGAGGAAAAACTACCTGGAGTCAATTCTAGAGAAGGTTGACTGAAACCCCAAATGTCAGGACCATCGCTCTTTTCTCCACTGCATTCCCATGCTGATGGAAAGCTACAGTTCTTTGACCTAGTGTTTCCAATGCGGATTTTGATATGAAATCTCATGTTGAACCTCTTTTGGTAGGTTTTCTCAAAATGGAGGAGAAGCTTCGTATGCTAGAAACTTCAAGAAGCAATGTTTTGGATTTGCTGGATAGAGATATGGTCGAGCTCTCCCATTTGGATCTCTTGATCCTACCTTTAAGGGCCTTCCCCTTCAGATTTTGACCTTCCTCCCCCTTTTTTGGATCCCTAACTCCCTCTCCCTTCATATAAATCAAATCCCTTTCATCCCCAAATGGTTGGTCATTGATTGCTTGCAATCCTATGTTGAGATTATGCCTAAATGTAGCCCATATAACTCGGAGAAGGAATGCTTGAAGAGTCTTGGCTTGGACTTGGACATCCACCAAAAGGAGGTCTCCAACATCAAGGAAATTGTTGTATGCTTCCCTTTTTGATTCATTAATATATACATCTAATGTTCACTTTCCATAAATGTCTAAATATTTATGCATTTAGCTTGATATGCCTTGATCTATTAAGTAGTTTATGTTTGATATAGACTATGTATGCTCTTGTATCTTGTATTTTTCTTTGATCGCTCTTGCAAGTACTCCAATGTAAGGAACAAGCAAGGAGTGAGCCCGGAAGCTAATGGATTGAATTCATCACTAAAGGATTAAGCAATTAGCATTAGAGCGAGGTAGGTTTCTCTCTTTTTACATTTTTAAACATAAGCTAGGAAAGCCTGCATTAGTTTTTTCAGTTTGTTGTTAGACCCACTATTGGGCTAGAGAGATCGCCTATGTCCTTAAAGGGTATTTATCTTCACAACAATATGTGTATATTATGGTTTGGTTGCATGCACCAAATTGTTTAAAGTTATATGCATATTGAGTACAATTCTAGTTAGAATAGACGCCCCTTTGTTTTTATTAGTTAACATTGTTTCCTCTCCTTTATTCTTCTCTTATTCTTATCTTCTATTATGTATAATATTGAAAACGAGTGTTAAGTGTAAACTATTGAAATTGTAACTAGTATCAGTCTTGATAATGTATTTATGTCTTTTGTAAATTTACTTTTTATCAAAAGAATTTGATTGAAAGCATGGGTTTCATGCCATTTATTTATAATCAAAATAAAGTTTTGAAAGGAATGTTATTCATGACCTTTGCAAGAAAAGGAAATAAAAATTTTTATGTGTCTTTTGGTCAAACCCAATTTTCAAGTCAACCCTTCAACTTTCAAGTTGGTACACCCAAGAAAGGAACCCTTTGACATGGTTACA
The DNA here is from genome assembly GCA_000404065.3 of Pinus taeda. Taxonomy (NCBI): domain Eukaryota; kingdom Viridiplantae; phylum Streptophyta; class Pinopsida; order Pinales; family Pinaceae; genus Pinus; species Pinus taeda. Next base: position 9,483 of record APFE031067180.1, read on the forward strand.
AGACTAGATATATATATATCTATATATATCTATATCTATATATATATATATATATATATATATATATATATATATATAATATATATATATATATATATATATATATATATATATATATATATATATATATATATATATATGTATGTATGTATGTATGTATGTATGTATGTATGTATGTATGTATGTATGTATGTATATGTATGTATGTATGTATGTATGTATGTATGTATGTATGTATGTATGTATGTATGTCAATCTCCTCCAAAGTGCCAATCAATCATTTGATCCGAGTGAAGATTTGATGCATAATATTTCTGAGGCTAAAATGAATATGAGGCACTTTATCTCTATAAACGATGCTAAGTATGGAGCACAAATTGAAGATCTAAGGCACAATGTTTTTGAGGATAAAATGAAGGTCTAAGGAACTACTTTCTTGTGGTTTTAAGGTTAGATTACAGGATGAATTTCAACAATATTGAGAATACACAAGTGGCATCTTTTGGACAACACGGTAAGAAAAATTATGGCATACAGTGGGCAGTATTATGGAAAGACACGTGTAATCCTATGGACAAACATGTGGCATCTTGTGGAAAAAATTGTGGCAAATTTCATTGTTTTGGTGAAGTCCTGACTTAGCACTTGGGTGATTGGTTGTCATACTAATCAATTTGTTAGCTAGAGAGAATGCCCAATCACTTTGTTTTATAGCCAAGCTTTGAGGGGAATAAATCTAGAGAGGTCAATAGGTTCGCCTTAGCCATAATCCCCTTATATATATGCTTACCTCAGGCTGGATGAGTGCTTGTATCAGTTAGGTTAGCTCTGCTTCTAGGAAAAAAACATTTCCCTGCTACATTGGCTAATGATGACCCAAACCAATGCAACATATATAAGGATGGAGAAATGAGCCATAGCATAATGACATATATATTGATTTAAGGAAGAAAAAATACCACTTCGGTGTGCCGATGTGTGGGATTTTACTTTAAAAGGGTGCAAGTGGCCATACAACAAAGCATAATTCCCATTGTTGTGATTTATTTCACAAGGATGCATCTATTGCTTAGTTGGATTTATTTTCGGCTAGGTACCTTACAACTTTGTATGCCTTGTATTACATCTCTGACTTTGTTCTGATCGATTTTTCTCATTGATTGGCAAGAGCGGAGCCCACTTAAACAACTTCAATGGTTGGATGGTCTTGCTAATTACCAAACTTGAAATAAATCCATTTTATGTTATTTGTCCTCTCTACACCATACCTAGCACCCCTAAATTCATCCTTGTAAGAGTGGGTATGATCTAGGGTAAACTTGCTTCATAACCCTAGTTAGGTAATGGCATCCCATCCCTAAGTGGGCCCCCCCTTTCTTAGACCCTACATTCAAATAATGTAATACATTAGATTTTCCTTCTCTTTCCATCACCCATATTAGTTTGGATCCTTGTAATTGGGACCATTACCCTTCCTAGGAACCCTAGGGAGACTTATTTTATATCTTTTCTCCCATACCCTAAACTTTCCTTTACTCTTGCTATTAACTTGGTATATTTTCATTTACCTTCTTCAATCAAAATCAAATTTAGTACTCCAAATCCACCCACAACACCAACCTTGATGAGTAGAACTCATTAATGAAAGAAGTGATGTTAGGAAAGTAGAAATATGAAACTAATAACACCTCCATTCTTCATCATAGCCTTTCCCTACCCATAGGAAAAGCCACCATTTTCACTCATATCAACTTCCATCATGACCTGATGTTCCATTATTATCGAAACTGAAAATGGAGAGGAATTGTAATCTTGGCTTGAGCCAATTTTGAGAATTCCTAAATTTCATTCATTTCATCCAAGACCATTTTGACACTAGAAAACTTACCTATTTATGATCGTCTCCTTGCCTTGGACTTTCCTCCTTAATACCCATCCCTGAATCCACCCAAAGGAGCCTAACTATATTCATCACCTCTATCAATTAAGTAGGTATGGGTATAACAAAACTCAAGCTTGAGACCATTAGGTTCAAATCCTAATGCTCCTCTAACTGATTTAATGACTAGTCCCTAATCTCATATAGGGATGTTGATATATCATACCCAGTAGGGATTGACTGTTTCCTAAATCAAGTCAAGTCTTGCCTTGGGAAACTAGGGAGTCATTGAATTTGGTAATATCAAGAACAAAGTATGAAAGTTAAAAAGGAGTGACTTAGTGGTCAAGATTAGAGGTGAAGATTCAAACATTAAAGGTGAAGCAATCACACATTATAAGTAAATATTCTCCTAGAAGTCAAATTGGCCTTGGAAACCCTATAAAACCCTAAAATATCTATATATAATCATAAACCCTAAGGTTTGCAAGGTGTTGAGGGACAAAAAAAAGATGATGTCACCAACCAATGTTTTGAAATCCAAGCAAGCAAAGGAGAAACAAAGGATAAGTGTAAAGTACTTACTGCTATCTTGAAGATATGAACACTTGCCCAATATTGCCTCTATTCCACCACCTCTGGAACCCTTTGCCGCCACTTTTAATACTATGTCTCATGCTCGTCTCATGCTCCCTCCTATGCATTTGTGCTCTCCTCTTGTCTTTTGAATCCTACTTCTACATGTTGGTGCTCTAGGTCATTTGAATTTCAAATACACTGACATAATGTCCTTTCTCTCTCAATCACTTGGCATTTGATTACACTCACACAATTCCTTTCTACATGTTGGTGCTATCGATTTCTTGGATTTCAAATACAATGAAACAATTCCATTCTATGCACTGGTACTCTTGATCACTTGGATTTTGAATACACTGACACAATTCCCATTCGACCTTTCGAATAAATTTGACACAATGCACTATTATATAAATAATATTTGATCTATATTATATATCTCATCATGAAACACATACTAAAACATCCCTAAAGAATGGAAGAAAAACTGCCCTGAGTCAATTCTGGAGAAGGTTGATTGAAACCTTAAATTTCAGGACCATCGCTCTTTTCTCCACTTCTTTCCCATGTTGATGGAAGGCTATAGTTCTTTGACCTAGTGTTTCCAGCACACGTTTTGATATGAAATCTCACATTGAACCTCTTTTGGCAGGTTTTCTCAAAATGGAGGAGAAGCTTCGTATGCTGGAAACTTCAAGAAACAACGAGTTGGATTTGTTGGATAGAGATATGGTCGAGCTCTCCCATTTGGATCTCTCGATCCTACCTTTAAGGGAATTCCCTTCATATGTGGACCTTCCTCCATATTTTTTGGATCCCTAACTCACTCTCCCTTCCTATAAATCAAATCCATTTCATCCCCAAATGGGTTGTCATTGATTGCTTGCAATCCTATGTTGAGATTATGCCTAAATGCTGCCCATCTAACTTGGAGAAGGAGTGCTTGAAGTGTCTTGGTTTGGACTTGGATATCCACCAAAAGGTGGTCTACAACATCAAGGAAATGGTTGTATGCTTCCCTTTTTGATTCATTAATATATACATCTGATGTTCACTTTCCATGAATGTCTAAATATTTATGCATTTAGCTTGATACGCCTTGATCTATTAAGTAGTTTATGTTTGATATAGACTATATATGCTCTTGTATCTTGTATGTTTCTTTGATCTCCCTTGCAGGTACACCAATGTAAGGAACAAGCAAGGAGCGAGCCTGGAATCTAAGGGATCGAAGTCATCACTAAAGGATTGAGCAATTAGCATTAGAGCGAGGTAGGTTTCTCTCTCTCTGCATTTTTAAACATAAGCTAGGAAATCCTGCATTAGTTTTTTTAGTTTGTTGCTAGACCCACTATTGGGCTAGAGAGATCGCCTATGTCCTTAGAGGGGATTTATCTTCACAACAATATGTGTATATTATAGTTTGGTTGCATGCACCAAATTGTTTAAAGTTATATGCATATTGAGTACAATTCTAGTTAGCATAGATGCCCCTTTGTTTTTATTAGTTAACATTGTTTCCTCTCCTTTATTCTTCTCTTATTCTTCTCTTATACTATGTATAATATTGAAAACTAGTGACAAGTGTAAATTGTTGAAATTGTAACTAGTATTAGTCTTCATAATGTATTTATGTCTTTTGTAAATTTACTTTTTATCAAAAATAATTTGATTGAAATCATGGGTTTCATGCTATTTATTTATAGTCAAAATAAAGTTTTGAAAGGAATTTTCTTCATGACCTTGCAAAAAATCTTTATGTGTCTTTTTGTCAAACCCTAATTGTCAAGTCAACCCTTCAACTTTCAAGTCGGTACACCCAAGAAAGGAACCCTTTCACATGGTTACAAGAATATATATATATATATATCCTATTCAAGCTCCTCTAAAGAGCCAATCAATCATTTGATTCGAGTGAAGATTTGATGCATAATATTTCTGAAGCTAAAATGAATACGGAGCACAAATTGAAGATATAAGGCACAATGTTTTCTAGGCTAAAATGAAGGTCTAAGGAACTACTTTCTTGTGGTTTTAAGGTTGTATTACGGGATGAATTTCAACAATATTGAGAATAGACAAGTGGCATCTTTTGGGAAACACTGTAAGAAAAATTATGGCATACATTGGGCAGTATTTTGGAAAGACACGTGTAATCCTATGGACAAACATGTTGCATCTTGTGGAAAAATTTGTGGCAAATTTCAATGTTTTGGTGAAGTCCTGACTTGGCACTTGGGTGATTGTTTGTCATACTAGTCAATTTGTTAGCTAGAGAGAATGCCCAATCACTTTGTTTGATAGTCAAGCTTTGAGGGGAATAAATATAGAAAGGTTGATAAGTTCCCCTTGGCCATAATCCCCTTATATATATGCTTGGATCAGGCTGGTTGAGTGCTTGTATCAGTTAGGCTGGCTCTGCTTCCTGGAAAAAAGACTTACCTTGCTACATTGGCTAATGATGAGCCAAACCAATGCAACATATATAAGGATGGAGAAATAAGCCATATCATAATTACATATAATAATATTGATTTAAGAAAAAATGCCACTTTAGCGTGTTGATGTGTGGGATTTTACTTTAAAAGGGTGCAAGTGGCCATACAAAAAAGCATAATTCCCATTGTTGTGATTTATTTCACAAGGATGCATCTATTGCTTAGTTGGATTTATTTTCAGCTGGGTACCTTACAACTTTGTATGCCTTGTTGTACATCTCTGACTTTGTTCTGATGGATTTTTCTCACTGATTAGCAATAATGGAACCCACTTAAACAACTTCAATGGTTAGATGGTCTTGCTAATTACCAAACTTGAAATAAATCCATTTTATGTTATCTGTCCTCTCTACGCCATACCTAGCACCCCTAAATTCATCCTTGTAAGAGTGGGTATGATCTAGGGTAGACTTGCTTCATAACCCTAGTCAGGTAATGGCATTCCATCCCTCAATGGCCCCCCTCTTTCTTAGACCCTACATTCAAATAATATAATACATTATATTTCCCTTCTCTTTCCATCACCTAGATTAGTTTGGATCCTTGTAATTGGGACCCTTACCCTTCCAGGGAACCCTAGGGAGACTTATTTTATATCTTTTCTCCCATACCCTAACCTTTCCTTTATGCCAGCGATTAACTTGGTATATTGTCATTTCCCTTCTTCAATAAAAATTGAATTTAGTACTCAAAATTCACCCACAACACCAACCTCGATGAGTAGAACTCATTAATGAATGAAGTGATGTTAGGAAAGCACAAATATGAAGCTAATACCACCTCCATTCCTTATCGTAGCCTTTCCCTAACCATAGGAAAAGCCACCATTTTCACTCATATCAACTTCCATCTTGACCTAACGTTCCATTATTATCGAAACTCAAAATGGAGTGGAATTGTAACCTTGGCGTGAGCCAATTTTGAGAATTCCTAAATTTCATTGATTTCATCCTAGACCATTTTGACAGTAGAAAACTTACCTAGTTACGATTGTCTCCTTTCCTTGGAATTGCCTCCTTAATACCTATCCTTGAATCCACCCAAAGAAACCTAATTGTATTCATTAGCTCTATCAGTTAAGCAGGTGTGGGTATAACAAAACTCGAACTTGTGACCATTAGGTTCAAATCCTAATGCTCCACTAACTGATTTAACGACTAGTCCTTAATCTCATATAGGGAGGCTGATATATCATACCCAGTAGGGATTGACTATTTCCGAAATCAAGTCAAGTCTTGCCTTGGGAAACTAGGGAGTCATTGAATTAGGTAATGTCAAGAACAAAGTATGAAAGTTAAAAAGGAGTGACTTAGTGGTCAAGATTAGAGGTGAATATTCAAACATTAAAGGTGAAGCTATCAGACATTATAAGTAAATATTCTCCTAGAAGTCAAATTGGCATTAGAAACCCTATAAAACCCTAAAATATATACATATAATCATAAACCCTAAGGTTTGTGAGGTGTTGAGGGACAAAAAAAATGATGTGACAATCAATGTTTTGAAATCCAAGCAAGCAAAGGAGAAACAAAGGATAAATGTAGAGTGCTTACTGCTATCTTGAAGATATAAACACTTGCCCAATATTTCCTCTATGCTACCACCTTTGGAACCCTTTGCCACCACCTTTGATACTATGTCTCATGCTCGTCTCATGCTCCCTCCTTCTATGCATTTGTGCTTTCCTCTTGTCTTTTGAATCCTACTTCTACGTGTTGGTTCTCTAGGTAGCTTGACTTTCAAATACACCAACATAATGTCCCTTTCTCTCTCGATCACTTGGATTTGAATACACTAGCACAATTACCATTTGACCTTTCAAATTCATTTGACACAATGCACTATTATATAAATAATATGTGATATATATATATATAAATATATATATATATATATATATATATATATATATATAGATATATATATATTATATATATAATATATATAATATAATATAATATTTGGAAATTATTATAAAATAAATAAATATTAAATTTATATTTTATTATTTTTATATATAATTTGAAAATAAATTTTTACTTTTAGGCAATATAGAGTTATAATTATTAATTAATTTAATTATAGGTGCCACTAATTAGGGATTATAGAGGGATTCATAAGCTTTAGAGGTCATGAAAGGAAGGGAGAGGTTATTGATTATGTTATATAATGTTTAGAGATCAAGGATAACATGGGTTATATAGGTTACAGTCTATATGTGTTAGACAATTTAAGAATATGGGGTTAATGGATTATTATGATGAGGGTCTATAGAATATTATATGATAGGGGTTATACGATAGCTTTTAGAGTGGATACATGTTATTATAATCATTAAACATTACAAGTTTTTAAGATGATTGATTATAAGATGTGGGTAAATGTAGATAATAATTAATGGATATAAGGATTATGGATTATAGCAAATTTTCATTAGGAGGCATAGTAAGTATAAGTTATGTGGTTTATGAGTTGAAAGTTAAATAATAGATTGTATATTTGATAAGGGTTACAAGTTTCACAAGTCACATCGTGGCCAGCTCAGGAGACTTCTACGACCCTGTGGAAGTTGACTCATTGAAACTTGCACAGAATAGAGAGAATGAAAAACAATAAAGTATACAATCAACTCATAACACTTTCAAATTTGACAAATCTTCACAAATACCTCTTTCTCTTTGTTCCTGGTGAAGCACAATGGAGAAATGTGGATGATCTTGCTTGATTGTCAAATTCTTTTGTCAGTCGTATTTGAGTCTCGAAAACCTCCCACACCGTCAATGCATGCATCAACGATAGTCATGTAATATTTCAATTCCTATGAGCACAAATTTAAAAAATTTCAATTCTGGCCCCATTCATAGGTAACTATGTGCAGGGTCAATTAATTAGAGCATAATTTCAGGCACAAGTTATTAGTAAATTTTAAGCAGTGGATTGGTCCTTAACCAGGGTAGGCCTCCAACTGGTAAATTGTAATAAATAATTTCATCTCCTCAACATTTATGTTATAATTTTGTCATTTTATTGTCGAATTCTTTTTATGAGTCGTATTTGAGTCTCAAGGCCCTCCCATACCGGCAATGCATGCATTTACCATAACCATGTCAAATTTCAGCATGTACAAGAACAAACTAAAAAAATAAAAAAAATAAATAATAAAATAATAAAATTAAATTAAATAAAAAAAATTAACTAATTAATTAAAAAAAAAAAAAAAAATCAATGTTGGCCCCATTCACAAGTCACACTATGGCCAACTCAAGAGAATTTTGTGGCCCTTTGGAAATTGATTCACTGAAACTTGAAAAGAATAGAGAAAATGTAAAACAATAAAGTATACGTTAAACTAATAACACTTTCAGATTTGACAAATCTTTCAAAACAACTCTTTCTCCTTGTTCACAGTGAAGCACAATGGTGAACTGTGGGTGATATTTCTTTATTGTCGAATTATTTTTGTGAGTCATATTTAAGTTTCAAAACCCTCCCACGCTGTCAACGCATGCATCAACTATAAACATGTCAAATTTCAGTGCATATGAGCATAAATTGAAAAAAAAAAAATATTGGTCCCATTCAAAGGTCACTATATGTGGGATCAATTAATTAGAGCATTGACCACTAATTATTAGTAAATTTTAAGCAGTGGATTGGTCCTTAGCTGGCGTAAGATTGTAACTAGTAAATACTAATAAATAATTTCATCTCCTCGACATTTATGTTATAATTTTTTCATTTGATTGTCAAATTATTCCTGTGAGTCGATTTTGATTCTTGAAACCATCCCATACCATCAATGCATTCATCTACCATAGCCATGTCAAATTTTAGTGCATACAATCATAAAATAAAATAAAATAAAAAATTCAATGTGACCCCATTTAAAAGTTAGACCATGCCAAATTTTAATGTGTACGAGAAGAAACTAAAAAAAAATAAAAGTCAACGTTCGCCCCATTCACAGGTTCTTATGTGTGAGGCCAATTAATTAGAGCATAATTTTGGCTACTAATTATTAGAAAATTTTAAGCAATGGATTGCTCCTTAACCGAGGTAGGACCACAACTAGAAAATAATAATAAATAATTTCATGTCCTTGAGACTTATGTTATAGTTTTGTCATTTGATTACCAATTTTTTTTTGTGATTTTTATTTGTGCCTTGTAACCATCCCATACCATCAATGCATGCATATTTTAGTGCATACAAGCACAAATTAAAAAAAATTGAACGTCGGCCCCATTCACAGGTCACACCGCAACCAACTCAAGAGTCTTCTACAACCCCCTGGAAATTGATTCACTGAAACTTGTAGAGAATAGAGAGAATGAAAAATAATAAATTATACAATCAACTATTAACACTTTCAGAATTGACAAATCTTTGCAAATACCTCTTTCTCCTTGTTCATGGTGAAGCACATTGGCAAAATGTGGGTGATTTTAATTGATTGTTGAATTATTTCTGTGAGTCGTATTTGAGTCTTGAAACCCTCCCACACTATCAATGCATCCATCTACTATAGCCATGTTAAATTTCAGTGTGTACAAGTACAAATTGAAAAAATTGGCCCCATTCACAGGTCACTATGTGCGAGGTCAATTAATTAAAACATAATCTCAGCCACTAATTATTAGTAAATTTTAAGCAGTGAATTGGTCCTTAGTCGAGATAGGCCCACAACTGGTAGATAGTAATAAATAGTTTCATCTCCTCAAAATTTATGTTATAATTTTGTGGTTTGATTTTCGAATTTTGTTATGCAGGCAATCCTTCACATGGACATAAACAATCCCTCTAGTCCTATGGGAGGATCTAGGAACTACAAAACACAACTACATGCAATCTTTCCTAATTCATACTAGAAAATATAAGGAGGATAGATATCCTATCTCTATCTGATGTTAGTACCCTTGATGTCGACCTTGACTCTTTGGATTCCAAGCTCATGATCTCCTCTTCGCTAGGGTAGATGACTTCTTGCAAGAAAGATCGAGTGGAGACAACAAAACTATGAAAAATATAACATTTTCTAATACAAACTATGTTACAGATCAAAGAGCATTATTATAAACGGACAATAATTGACACATTTATGGAAATAAAACATATATTGTATTATTAATAGATGAAAAAGGTAGCATTAAAACCAACGAAGCCTTGATGTTGGAAGCCTCCTTCAAGTGAGATTCCAAGTCCAAGCCTTAGCCTTCAAACACCTCTTCTCCTTTGCAAATGGTCAGCATTTGGGCACAATTTAGCACTAGGATGGCAACCAACCAACCAACAGCTAACCCTAGTGGATTGTGGGCAATTAATTTATAGGGAAGGAGAGGAAGTTGAGGATCCATGAAAAGAGGGAGGAGTTCCACATCTCAAGGGAGAGATCCATGGAAAGAGGATCTAGGGTCAGGAATGGGAGGTCTTGTTCCAATCCTCATCTACTTGAAACAACATCGTCATTCTCGAGCCTTATTAAGAGAAGCTTTTCCTCCATTTTGGGAAAAATTACCTGAAGAGGACCAGTGCAAATTTTCCTGATAAAAGTAGCATTGGGCTTTCAAAACAAGGTTTTTGACAAGCTCTTAAAAATTATTTCAAGGAAAATTTTCTTCCTTTTTTGTAGGGGTGTTCTAAACATGTTTCATGGTGAATACATTATTTATGACATTAACAGCACAATGTTCGACACTTTAGGATACGAGATTGTGAGTGTGACAAAATATGGTATAACAAATGCCCCCTAAAGCATGAATTCAAAACAAGAAGTGATGGTTGAAGTTCTTTACAAGAAAAGGCAAGGAAAAAAACAAGTCCTCTAGTCCTATGGGAGGATCTAGCAACTACAGAAGGCAACTACATGCAATATTTCCTAATTCATACTAGAAAATACAAAGGAGGATAGATCTCCTAGCACTCTTTGATGCTAATACCCTTGATGTTGGCCTTGATTCTTTGACTTCCAAGCTCACGATCTCCTATTCACTAGTGTAGATGAGTGCCTTCAATAAATATCAAGTGGAGACAACCAAACTATGCAAAGCATAACATTTCATAATACACATTATGTAACAGATCAAGGAGAATTACAATAAATAGACAATAATTGACACATTTATGGAAAAAAAACATATATTGTATTATTAATAGATGAAAAAGGGAGAATTACAACCAATGAAGCCTTGATGTTGGAAGCCTCCTTCAAGTGAGATTCCAAGTCCAAGCCTTAACCTTCAAATACCTATTCTCCTTTGCAAATGGGCAGCATTTGGGCACAATTTAGCACTAATACGGAAACCAACCAACCAAAAACCAACCATTAGTGGATGGTGGGAAATTCATTTATAGGGAAGGAGAGGGAGTTGAGGATACATTAAAAGACAGAGGAGTTCCACATCTCAAGGGAGAGATCCATGGAAAGAGGATATAGGGTCAGGAATGGGAATTATCATTCCAATCTTCATCTACTTGAAACCACGTTGTCATTCTTGAGCCTTCTATTAAGAAAAGCTTCTCCTCCATTTTGGGAAAAATTGCCTGAAGAGGACCAACGTAGATTTGCCTAATAAAAGTAGCATTGGACTTGGAAAACAAGGTTTTTGACAAGCTCTTAAAAATTATTTCAAGGCAAGTTTTCTTCCTTTTCTTCGGGGGAGTTCTAAACATGTTTCATGGTGAATACATTGTTTGTGACATTGACGACACAAAGTTTGACACTTTAGGATATGAGACTGAGAGTGTGAAAAAATACTATATAACAGATGTCCCCTAAAGCATGAAGTCATAACATGCAGTGATGGATGAGGTGCTTTACAAGAAAAGGCAAGGACTTAGAGAACCACCATCAGGAGACATACAAATTAAACACAAGACAACATATCTAACATCTCTAATGTAAGTATTCTTGAAAATACATCTATGAGTAGGCATCTAACAATACCTAGATCCATGACATGGACGCAACCATCCAAATAGAAAGGACCATGTTTACAATCATACATGGATTAACGACATGGAATATGTTGTACCTTAAGAAACCGATTTCCTGGCTATGGAAAAATTGTGCTTAAGACATTAATGATTATTGTTTGTTTTCACTTATTTGTCACTTTATTGTTTGTTGTATTCTTAAATGAAGGACTTGGAAAATTTGGTCTTTAACCCTTAATACATATGTGACCAGAAAATCTCAGAATGCCATTTGTTGCTAGATATAAATGATGAATGAAGAAAGCTTGAAGGAGAATTTTAAGATAATATGTTGCTTAACGTAGAACCTACTATCTGTCACTTAGAAGAATTATGAAAATGAGAACTGAATCATAGACAATATGTTGCTTGACACAGAAACTATTATCTGTGAACCTTGGAGAAGTTAAAGATAATATGCTGCCTTACACATAAACTTTTATCTATAACTTAGAAAGGAATATGAAAACTTCAAGTATAGGAGCACTCTTTTAAAGGATTTTAACTTTATCTACATAAGCAAATAAAGACCTGCAGCTTCATTACTATACTTGAAAGAAGAAAACATAAGATGACACATGACAAAGAAGTTACAAAATTATACCCAACAATTCATGGAAATGTCTGATTCTTTCATTAATCAACATCTATATTAGGAATACAGTGGCTTGGTCTCCAGGTTCTCCAAAATTCAAACCCATTCTATGTAAATATTCCTCCTTTTATACATTTTTGAAACAGTTGTTGATTTCTGAAACTATCAAACTACTAAATAGTTCCCTAACTATCTGAAGTAAAAAAAATTACACAAAGGGTAAAAGACACCTCAAAGAACATGAAATAACAGGAAATAACTAAACTTAGAAGATGACAATGACTGTTGGCTTTTCGGCTCTATTAATCGACTCTTGAGTTCCTCTGTGGATGCAATAATGCTTAATCCACTTAAATCGTAATTAATTGCATTAGACTTTGACTTATGTGTAGACCGGGACTTACGTATATATCAGGTGCACTTATATTGGCCAAAACACAAAGAAAACATGCCCAACTGCCTTTTCTTCAGACTCGGCTTTAACACTGATTTTTTCCTTTATAGAATGAAATTAACGCAAAATTTTGGTTTATCGCAGAACTCAAAAATAATTAAATCTATTGCATAAACCCATTGGTTCCACTTTTTCAGCACTCTGTTGACTTCCCATCGCAAATCGCAATCAACCCTTTCAAATGATATATCACTACAAAACTTAACAATATGCAATATAATAGATGCGTCGAGAGTTTAAAACATGATGCACATATTTCTAGGTCCAGCCATTCTCCATCATAGATTTCAACCCCAAGATCCGATGGTTGATATCAATTTTGGGTGTACTACTTGCATGAGAGTCACCTACCCAAAATGGGTGGCTTTTCTCTCTCCTCTAGTGCTACGTGTCAACCATTGAATGGAATCGTGCACTTTCCTCTAAATATCATTTACCACTTTGCATCCACCCGAAATCCCACTTATAGCTTTAAATCTGCCCTTCATCTTGGTTAACGCCCGAACTTGTTCGCACCTGATGACCGTAGATCTTCGACCATCAATGGCGGTAATGCACCTTTGTATTTCTCTTCCACCAGTGCTTCTGATTAATCTCCACCATTCATTCCCTTCGACCTCATCCATTGATCTCTAAGATCCAACGGTTCTTGTGCATTCATTCTTCATCTGTCCACTCACTTTGACTGTGTACCATTCCTTCAACATTTTTTGATTCCGAGGTTTTAAAACATAGTATATATGTGTTTTGGGTCTGACTATTGCGAATCACAATTGGCCAAAGTTGAGGTGTTATGTTATAACTACCCACTGTGATTTGTGATTGTGGTTCAATTGCACCACTAACACACACACACACACACACACACACACACACACACACACACACACATATATATAACCATTTATATTATGATTTGGTTTGATCCTTGGCTATACCGGTGCCGATTCTTTAATTCTTAATTGTTCCTTTAGCGATTTCTGATAGACCATTATCACTTCTTCCTCTTGTATCTATTTTTTGAAATATTTTCAAGTTCTTGAATGAAAAATGAATACTAAAAGCAACAAAAATGTATGTTACAACATTTGGCTCCACCTGGGGATAGTGCTTTTTCCACAGAAGCACTAAGAACCGCAGATTAGTGCCTTCACTTCAGGCATGAGGTCATATATTTCTTCACATAAATTTAAATTCTATGGCATTTGTACACTGATTTCACTTCAGTATTTATAATGAAATGATGCTTATTCTTCAGAACTGGAAGTAATGCTTTAAGTATTTCCCATTGATAGGAAGTTGTAGAGTTTCACCATCAAGATTCTCAAGAATGAAGGTAGTATTGGATCTTACTTCAACAATTTTAAATGGGTCATACCAGAGAGGATCAAACTTCCCATGTTTACCCTTATCTTCTCTTCTGGTATCCCATCTCAATAAAAAATCTGCAACTTTAAATTCAATTTCCTTTTCTTTTCAGCCAAAAATATTTTTCATCTTGGATTGATACATAATCAAGTTGTCTCTTACCTTGTCCCTGATCTCACTTAGCTCCATCACTTTATTCAATCTTATTATCAAAGCATTTGGTTCTTCTTTTGCCTCCTAGGTCATTGCAATCATTGGCTTCACAAGTTGACTTGGAAACAATGCTTGAGTTCCATATACTAATTCAAAAGGTGATTTCCCTGTAGATCTTCTTGTAGTTACTCTAGCAACCCACAGAGAAAACTTTAACTTAGAATCTCAATCTATTTGATTTTATGCAATGGTTTTCTTAAGGATCTTCATCGAATTTTTGTTAGTATATTTAGCTAATCCATTTCCCTATGGATGGTAAGCTTTTGAATGGGACAAAATAACATTATAATCGTGACAAAAAGCAATGAACTTACTTGAATTGAAGACTTGAGCATTGTCTATTATAATTTTAATGGGGCATCCAAATTTGTTGAAAACATTTTCCTCCAGGAACTTCATTACTATCTGATCATTTTCTCTCTTAGTATGGATTGCCTCTAACCATTTGGTGAAGTAATTAGTTTTTGTAAGAACCCACTTGTGTTGTTTGCTTGAAGGTGGATTGATTCCTCCAAAAAAGTCCAATCTCCATTGTCTAAATGGCTCCTTTATGAAAACTGGAATCAAAGGTAAAGGGGCTAATCTCGTTTTCTCGACAAAAAGTTGACACTTCTGCACAACTTCTAACAAAATTATATGTATCACCAAATAAAGTAGGCCAATAAAATCCTGTCTGAAGGATCTTATGTGTAGTTACTTTCCAACTGTAATGTCCTCCACATAAACCCTCATGATAATCTTTGATTGTTTCTGTAAACTCATCCTCTGTTAAACGTAGCAATAAAATTCCAGCAGGATCCTTCCAGTACAATCTGCCTTCCACAATCACATATGGTTGTGCCTTGATCCTTAGTGCCCTATACTTTGTTCTATCTAAGGATTGGGGACAGGAAAGAAAGCACAAATAATGAATTATATATTTATACCATTCTAAACACAAAAATTTATACCTGATCTTCATACCTGGATCTTGCTTTCCTTCACTTTCTTCAACTGCTTTTTCATCCACAGGTGCCAGCGAGTTAATTCCCAATGCCTAAAAGTTTAATTTTGTCAACATTTTTTCCAATCCTCGTCCTTTCACCAACTTTGTAGGTTTTATGTCCAAATCATATTCTTGGATCTTGGCTATCCATTTTCCTCTTCTTCCTTCTACATCTCTGTGTAGTAATACATCTTTCACTGCAGCATTTGGCCCATAAGAAATGATTTGTGACTACAACAAATAAGTTCTAAAAGCTTTCAGGGCTTTTACCAAAGCATACACCTATTTCTCAAGAATATTACATTTTAGCTCAGAATCCCTAAGAATCTTACTGAAGAATGCAACTGGTTGCTCTTTCTCTTCATCATTCCTCTGCAGTAAGACAACAACTATTGAACTTGATGATGCGAATGAAAAAACTTGGAAAGGATTTTGGTAATTAGGGCTGATTAAGACTGGAGCTGCTTGTAATGCCTCTTTAATCCTAGAAAATGATTCTCTAGCTTCTTTGGTCCAATTCACTTCATTCTCCTTCTTTAGCATATTAGTAATTTCTTTTACAAATTCTGCAAAGTTGGATACAAATCTTCTCAGGAAGTTTATCTTTCCCAAAAAAATTTGAATATCCTTTGTACTCCTAGGCAATGGTATTTTTTGCACAGCTTGTACTCTGACCGATACTATCTTCACTCCATCTCTGGAAACAATGTGTGCCAATAGTTTCCTTCTTCTAGAGCAAAAATAGATTTCTTGGGGTTTATGGAAAGTCCAAATCTTCTACATTTATCAAAAGTATTTTTCAGATGTTCCAAATGTTCTTCATCAGACTTTGAGAAAATAGTAATATCATCCAAATATATTACTACAAACTTATCTCCAACAAAAGCAATGCCCATAGCCATTTGAAATGTAGCACCTGCGTTCATCAATCTGAAAGGCATTCTGGCATACATAAAGGTTCCCTAGGGAGTTGTGAACGTCATTTTCTTCTAATCCTCCTTATCCACAACCACCTAGTTATAACTAAAAAATCCATATAGCATTGACATTCTAAAAGATCATGTTACCTTTTGCAGCACATGATCCATTTTAGAAAATGGATAGTTCTGTTTCAAAGAAGCCCTGTTGAGATTTATGAAATCCACACATAACCTTATTTCTCCATTTTTCTTTCTCACAGGCACTAAATTAGCCACCCAATTAGAATACCTGAGTGGAACTACTATTTTGGTATCAAGCAACTTCTTGACCAGCTTTTCAATTGATGGTAGAAGCAGAGGATTTATCTGTCTAAGATTCTATTTGTAGGGTTTAATTCCCTCCTTCAAAGGAATCTTGTGTCGAATAATATTTACATCATAGGTTTTGAGATCTTCATAGGACCATGCAAAGACATCAACATAATTCTTGAAAAGTTTAATATATCTCTCTTGAAAATTAGGTGAAACTCCACCCTATATTTTTACTAACCTGGGATTCTCCTGAGTTCCAATGTTATGATCCTGAATATGTTCATCTTGTGAAATTTTCCCTAATTCAACAACCACATCATTGGAATTCAAAAGCCTTTCAAGAGGAACAAGTCCTTTTGGCAGAATATTATCTTTAAATTGAAAGATCTTCTTATTTGCTATTGAGTCTTTTAAACCATTGACTTCTGCAATTTTTGTTGTCTCTTCTTCATCCTGATCAATTTCTGTGCCTTGGAACTCTTCAACCATATTAAAAAACTCCTTAATCTGTTGATCATCCTCAAAAACTTTCCAATTCTTAACATTATCAAGAACATAGGGTTTGTGTCTCATCTCTATCTTGTATCTTAGTCTTGGATTAATAGGAGGCTTGAAAGTACTAGCAGCCACAACCAATGAGTCTACTAATCTATTCTCATCTCTTGCAATCAATTGAATGTTAAAAGCTTCAAAAAAGTTCTCAATCAAATCCCATACCTCATTTCTGTATGCTCTAATCCTAGGGTGCTTTGTTTGGCAGTGATATTTCATTTGCTTAATAATTAGCTCTAAATCTCCAAAAGCAGAAATTGACTTAACTCCCATCTATCTAGTTGTTTGTAGATAAATAATCAAGGACTCATATTCTGCCACATTGTTTGTTGCCTCAAACTCTAATTTAAAGGAAAAAGGGAACATATTACCTCCAGGTGCAATTAGAAGAAAACCAGCACCTTTCCCTTTCTTAGAATAAGCTCCGTCAAATAAGCATTTCCACACTCCTCCAGTTTGCAACTCTGTAATTACATTGGCTAAAGCAAGCTGCTTTTGATTGTCTTCAACCAGCTCTACATTATCATGCAGTGTGAAACAAGCAAAATCATCCTTCTCCTAGCTACACACAGGTGAATTACTTGCTCCATTTTTTGTATTTGTTTTACAAATCTAGTTTCTTTGTACAATATCCTTTCTTCCCCACCAAAAATCAATATAACAACATATGTAAAATCTAGCTTCAAAACACCACCCAATTTGGCCCCCCAGGACCTAGATAGAAGCATTCCAAATCTAGCAGGAATATCTGCTACTACTACATCCATGACTAAGCTTCTAGCTAGAATTTGGGCTAGTGACACTACTAGATCATTAATAACCCCCAGACGCTTTTGTTTGAATCAAAAGAATACAAGTCCCTATAAGGTTTGGTAACTTGTAGATTTAGTTGCTTCATCACTGACAAAGGCATAAGATTATGTGAAGCTCCCGAATCAAACATACAATTATGTAGGAGGAAATCATGGACCAATAAGGAAATATAAAAAGAAGGTATTGAAGAATCTACTTCCTCTACATGTGGACCAAAAACCACTACTAGTTTATCTTCTTGCAAATTTACAGTATCATTTATACTATCATTTTCTTTTAAACTAATAAACTCAACAATCTCCTTTTGATAAATAGGTGTTTTTTCCAACTCTGTAAGGGGAACGTGTATTCTTACCTTTTCCAACTCCTTAGTAAGACTAAACAAGTGACCCTTCTTAGCAGTCCTTTCATTCTCATCTTCACCTTTCTTCATGACTGGAATTACTTGAGGAATTGAAACAAGTTTCTCCAAAGCAATTTTTTCAACTTAATCTTGAGAAGACTCACCTTGAAGTATCTGTGTCTTACCATTTTCATTTTACTGCTACTTTCCTTTATTTACTTGTTTTACAAGCTGACATTCTTGTGGAGTTGCCTTTAGTGAGGAAGTTGAAACTCACTGCTCACTTTCATTTTCTTGATTTCTTGATCTTTTCCTTGATCTCAAGTCATATTTCTTATGTAGTTCAGCGTGCATAAAATCATAGAATTGTTTCCAATATTCATCAATTTCATTTTCATCATGAATGGCATTTGTTTCATCATATACATATATTTCTCCTTAGATACCAAGTTCATCTTGATCTACTGTATATAACGTAGAAATTTGGTCTTCAGGGTGTTCTTCACCAGGATCTACTCCTATATATAAGGGTTCTTGAATATGATCTTGATCTTTCCTTTCCCTTTACAGGATTTGCAAAGGTTGTCTTCTGTATTGGGATTAAAGTTCTTATTATACTGTGTTTTCTTCTAAAAATTCTTATTTTCTAACTCTAATTTATTTAACTTATCTGAAAAAGTTTTAATTACATTACACATATCCTCCAGTGCTTGAATTTGAGAGGATTCCATCTTTTCCTTTCCCTTGTCTTGGATAGGCTATGTCTCTGGTGCTTTTCTTGTAGCCACCATATTTGCTTCTAGCTCTAATGCATCTATTTGGATTTGATCAAGGGTTGGAGATCTTCTTTCCCTTAATGTGAATCCAAAATTTGATTCAAAAGCACCTACAAAATTTATTTTTGCATCAGCGGGAGGAGGCTTAATCTTCACTGGAAGACTATTGTAAAATTTGTTAAACCTTCTAACAAATTCAACCACAGTTTCATCAGAATTCTTCTTTATGGCATTAAACTCTATTAATGAATACCTATGGTCTCTTTTTTCTCCCCATTTCTGAATGAATAAATGTTCCATCTCTTCCAAAGAAGGAACATAATTAATGGGAAGTCCTTTAAACCATTTCCTTGCTTCTCCATCCAAGGACTGAACAAAAAGTCTTAGAACAACATCTACATGTTCAACATTTTTGTTTTTTGCAAAATTGAAAAATACTAACACATGATTCTCTGCAGTTTGTTCATCTTCCCCTGTAAAATGAGGAAGAATTTTGAGGTATTCCTGTGGCATTTGATTTAATGGTTGTGGAAGTTGAAGAGGTGCGTACCTATTCATCAAGAATGTAGGTACTACCATGTTTATTGAACTTTGATTACCAACAAATGTAGAACTCGACTTAGAAGTAAATGGAGTGTGCAAAAGTTGTAATGTGGATATTAGTTCAGGTTGAATAATTATAGCGGGTAAATGAAAAGTAACGGACTCTAAATATTTCTCTTGACAGTTAGGTTCCTGATATGAAGATGATGAAAAGGATGACTCTTTATTAGATGAATGTTTAGATAAGTTACTACCTAATGCAGACAATGTAGGGATGGGTGTAATTGGGATGTTAGACTTTCCAACCCTCCTAGAAACTAGCTTTTCAAGATTTGAAAGTGCTCGAACCTTCTGTTGCAAAGTGTTTGATCTTGTATGGGGTCTCCTTGAAGCCAAATTTATTGCTTTGATTCAAAACAACCAAATATTTCCTCCTCATTGAACAACCAAAGGAAAATATTAAAAACCTAGGGAAAAGTGTTCTTGTCTTCTCTCCCTGGCAATGGCGCTAATTAATGTTGTACCTTAATAAACCAATTTCCTGGCTAGGGAGAAATTGTGCTTAAGACATTAATGATTATTGTTTGTTGTCACTTATTTGTCACTTTATTGTTTGTTGTATTCTTAAATGAAGGACCTAGAAAACTTGGTATTTAACCCTTAATACATATGTGATCGAAAAATCTTAGAATGTCATTTGTTGCTAGATATAAATGATGAATGAAGAAAGCTTGAAGGAGAAGTTTAAGATAATATGCTGCTTAATGTAGAACCTACTATCCATCACTTAGGAATTATGAAAATGAGAACTGAATCATAGACAATATGCTGCTTGACACAGAAACTATTATCTGGGAACCTTGGAGAAGTTAAAGATAATATGTTGCCTTACACAGAAACTATTATCTATAGCTTAGAAAGGAAGATGAAAAATTCAAGTATGGGAGTGCTCTTATAAGGGATTTTAACTTTATCTACATAAGCAAATAAAGACCTGCAACTTCATTACTATACTTGAAAGAAGAAAACATAAGATGACACATGACAGAGAAGTTACAAAATTATACCAAACAATTCATGGAAACTTATAATTCTTTCATTAATCAACAGCTATGTTAGGAATACAATGGCTTAGTCTCCAGTTTCTCCAAAATTCAAACCCCTTATCTGTAAATCTTCCTCCTTTTATACATTTTTGAAACAGTTGTTGATTTCTAAAACTGTCAAACTACTAAACTGTTTCCCTAACTATCTGAAGTAAAAACTATTACAGAAAGTTATAAAGAGGGTAAAATACACCTCAAAGAACATGAAATAATAGGAAATAACTAAACATAGAAGATGACAATGGTTGTTGGCTTTTCGGCTTTGTTAATCGGCTCTTGAGTTCCTCTATGGATGCTTTAATAATGCTTAATCCACTTAAACCGTAATTAACTGCATTAGACTTTGACTTATGTATAGACTAGGACTTACGTATAGATCGGGTGCGCTTATTTTGGCCAAAACACAAAGAAAACATGCCCAACTGCCTTTTCTTTGGACTCGACTTTAACACTGGTTTTTCCTTTATACAACAAAATTAACGCAAACTTTTGGTTTACCGTGGAACTAAAAAAGAATTAAGTCTATTGCATAAACCCATTGGTTCCATTTTTTCAGCGCTCCATTGACTTCCCATTATAAATTTCAATTAGCTCTTTCAAATGATATATCACTACAAAACTTAACAATATGCGATATAACAGACATGTTGAGAGTTTAAAAAATAATGCATATATTTTCGGGTCCGACCATTCTCCACTGTAGATTTCAACCCTAGGATCCGATGGCTGATATCAATTTCGGGTGGACTACTTGCATGAGAGTTACCTGCTTGAAATGGGTGGTTTTCCTCTTTCCTCTAGTGCTATGTGTCAATCATTGAATGGAATCAGGTGCTTTCCTCTAAATACCATTTACCACTTTCCATTTGCCCGAAATCCCACTTATAGCTTTAAATCCACCCTTCGACTTGGTTAACACCCAGACTTGTTTGCGCCTGATGACTGTAGATCTTCGACCATCGACGACTGCAATGCACCTTCGGATTTCCCTTCCACAAGCACTTCTGATTAATATCGTCGTTCATTCCTTGATTCCAATATACATGATTAAGTCTGGATCATTCATTCCCTTCGACCTCATCTGTTGATCTCCACGATCCAACGGTTCCTGTGCATTCATTCTTCATCTGTCCACTCACTTTGACTTTGCGCCATTCCTTCAATATTTTGTGGTTTTGGAGTTTTAAAACATAGTATATATGTGTTTCGGGTCTAACTATCGCGAATTGCAATCGGCCAAAGTTGAGGTGCTATGTTATAACTGACCACTGTGATTTGCGATTGCGATTTAATCACACTGCAACATATTAATATAATACATATATCATATAAATATATATATAATATATATATAATATATATATATATACAATTTATATTATAATTTGGTTTGACCCTTGGCTATACCGGGGACCGATTCTTTAATTCTTACTTGTTCCTTTAGCAATTTCTGATAGACCATTATCACTTCTTCCTCTTGCTTTAATCTATTTTTGAAATATTTTCAAGTTCTTGAATGAAAAATGAATACTACAAGCAACAAAAATGCATGTTACAACAGAATAAACCATCCAAATAGAAAGGATTTTGTTTAAAATCATTAATACTTAATAACTCCACGTAGCCTGGATTTATGAATCAAACCCCAGGGTCTTCACTTCTGACTCGATCCAACCAAAATATGAATCTCACCATGTGAATAGACGTGTCAAATTCGAACATGGTAGAAACCACCTGATTAACAGTCAATCATGTAAATCGTTAACATGCACGAGAGAAACCACCAATGACGACGATGGCTCTCAAGGTACAACAAATAATTGACGAGTGTGAACAATGAAGCTAAAGTCGAACACTCGCAGAAACATTTGATCGAAGACCAGTGATGTGACCCTATCGTTGAATGTGAAAAACTTGTCATTGAGGCATGCAAGATCCAAGGTACTAAAAGGCATTTTCTAGATCATATTCCTAGATAATGTGTTCGAGTTTAAAGGAAGTTATCCATCGAAGGAGGGGCATGATTTTTCCCACATCATCGACATGAAACATAGGATTTTGCAAAGTTGGAAAGAGTGATTCAAGATTGTTGTAGAAAAAGTCAAATAGGGTATACGTGGTTTGAATTCATAGATGGGACCTCTCTTGATTATATCGACAACATGACTCCAGAATTTGGCAGCATTTGACTCAAAATAGGATCAGAGGTCATGGTGACAATATGATATAATCAAATGAGAGGAAAATGGATTCCCCAAACCCAGTAAGGCAAGTGACGAATTGAGGCCCATAACCCAAATCCGACACGAGATATAGGTAAGTGTCATGTTTAAGAGCAACATGCTGCCTTTCATACAAAATACAAGATATATGTTTCTTTCCATTTTTCCGCACTATTTCTAGAGAGTACCTCTTTATTTTTAATCTCAATCTTGAAGAGATACTATATGCGTGTTGTATAATTTCATCCTTTGGATGAATCCATCCTAGTATTTATAGCGAGCCCTAAGAAAGAATAGCTCAGTCTTGTCATGGTGACAAGTCCTTCATCATTTTAGTTTTATAAGCCTGACGAAGGGGTAACTCGACATCTTTTTCATGTTTAGAGAGTTTGAAAAAGAGGTGAAAATAAAATTCTAGATGTCCCTTTTCGTCGATAGTCTCTTAAGTCTGAAAAGGTAGAAAACAGTACTCAAGAGAACTCCTTAGCCATGTTTGATTGTGGTATTCCTTTTTCGTAGCTAGTCTATCTCAGTCCAAAAAAGGGTTAAACTTATACTAATTAGACTTATTTTCATTTAATTTAATGAGTTCAAAAAGACAAGTGTTCGACAATCTTTTCATACTTTGGGAGTTTGAAAAGAGTTGAAAGAGAACTCCTCCTGGAGGAACGAGTGGTATAAAGGGTAGCAACTGATTTGGTCACGATGGAACTACTCAAAGCATTTAAAGGTAAAGAGGCTAGCTAATAAGACCACTCATCGCTGATCTTCCCCATGAAAGGTTTAAACAACCAAGTGAAAGTGTATGATCGGTCAAAGAGATGGTGATGATGGAATGAAAAAACCAAGGCTCATCTAGAAAAAATAGACTAATAAAAATGGAAACCACGAGAGGTAAAGTGGGAATGGTTTCATTTTTACAAAATCTTGAAACATGGGAAACTATGCTTAAGGATACTTGAAGATGGTTTCATATTTTACACAAGATTGAAACAGAGATAAAACATGCTTGAGATTAGTTTCACTTTTACACAAGCTTGAAACAAAGAAAAACTATGCTTGAGATAATTTCGCATGCTCCTAGCATAATGACTCAATTTGATGTACATGCCCCCCAAGCCTCATTTCATTCACCTAAGTAGACTACCAGTTACTAACAAGTGGATGGAATGAAGATTCATTTATGAGATTAAGTGAAAGACTCAACTCGAAATTCGGGTCCGACTATCATGAATCGAAATCGGCCAAAGTTGAGGCGCTATGTTATAACCGCCCACTGTGATTTGCGATTGTGATTTAATCACATCGCTAACATATATATAACAATTTATATTATGATTTGGTTTGATCCTTGGCTATACCGAGGACGATTCTTTAATTCTCACTTGTTCCTTTAGCGATTTCCGATAGACCATTATCAATTATTCCTCTTGCTTTGATCTATTTTTTGAAATATTTTCAAGTTCTTGAATGAAGAATGAATACTACAAGAAACAAAAATGCATGTTACAATAGAATAAACCATCCAAATAGAAAGGATTTTGTTTAAAATCATTAATACTTAATAACTCCACGTAGCGTGGATTCATGAAATGAACCCTGGGGTCTTCACTTCTGACTCGATCTAACCAAAGTATGAATCTCACCATGTGAATAGACGTG
Source organism: Pinus taeda (assembly GCA_000404065.3). NCBI lineage: Eukaryota > Viridiplantae > Streptophyta > Pinopsida > Pinales > Pinaceae > Pinus > Pinus taeda. The sequence goes on from APFE031067180.1 coordinate 34,275, forward strand.
TCAAATTTGAACATGATAGAAACCACATGATTAATGGTCAATCATGTAAATCATTAACATGCACGAGAAAAATCACCAATGATGATGATGGCTCTCAAGGTACAACAACATAATTGATGAGTGTGAACAATGAAGCTGAAGTCGAACACTCACAGAATCATTCGATTGAAGGCCAGTGATGTGACCCTATCGTCAAATGTGAAGAACTTATCATTGAGGCATGCAATATCCAAGGTACTAAAAGGCATTTTCTAGATCATATTCCTAGATAATGAGTTGGAGTTTAAAGGAAGTTATCCATTGAAGGCAGGCCATGATGTTTCCCACATCATCGACACGAAACATAGGATTTTGCAAAATTGGAAAGAGTGATTCAAGATTGTTGCAGAAAAAGTCAAATAGGGTATAAGTGGTTTGAATTCATAGATGGGACCTCTCTTGATTATATCGACGACACGACTCTAGAATTTGGCAGCATTTGACTCAAAATAGGATTAGAGGTCATGGTGACAATATGATATAATAAAATGAGAGGAAAATGGATTAGCCAAACCCAGTAAGGCAAGTGACGAATTGAGGCCCATAACCCAAATCTGACACGAGATATAGGTAAGTGTCATGTTTAAGAGCAACATGCTGCCTTTCATACAAAATACAAGATATATGTTTCCTTCCATTTTTCCGCACTATTTCTACAGAGTACCTCTTTATTTTTAATCTCAAGCTTGAAGAGGATACTATATGCATGTTGTATAAGTTCATCCTTGGGATGAATCCATCCTAGTATTTATAGCAAGCCCTAAGAAAGAATAGCTCGGTCTTGTCATGGTGACAAGTCCTTCATAATTTTAGTTTTATGAGTCTGATGGAGGGGTAACCCGACATCTTTTTCATGTTTAGAGAGTTTGAAAAAGAGGTGAAAATAAAAATCTAGATGTCCCTTTTTGTAGATAGTCTCTTAAGTCTAAAAAGGTAGAAAACGGTACTCAAGAGAACTTCTTAGCCATGTTCAACTGTGGTATTCCTTTTTCATAGCTAGTCTATCTCTGTCCAGAAAAGGGTTAAACTTATACTAATTAGACTTCTTTTCATTTATTTTAACAAGTTCAAAAAGACAAGTGCTTAACAATCTTTTCATATTTTGAGAGTTTGAAAAGAGTTGAAAGAGAACTCCTTCTAGAGGAACGAGTGGTATAAAGTGTAGAAACTGGTTCGATCACGATGGAACTACTCAAAACATGTAAAGGTAAAGAAGCTAGCTAATAACACCATTCATCGCAAATGTTCCCCATGAAAGGTTTAAACAACCAAGTGAAAGTGTATGATCGGTCAAAGAGATGGTGATGATGGAATGAAAAAACCAAGGCTCATCTGGGAAAAATAAACTAATAAAAATGGAAATCACGAGAGGTAAAGTGGGAATGGTTTCATTTTTACAAAATCTTGAAACATGGGAAACTATGCTTGAGGATACTTGAATATGGTTTCATAATTTACACAAGCTTGAAACAGAGATAAAATATGCTAGAGATTAGTTTCATTTTTACACAAGCTTGAAACAAAGAAAAACTATGCTTGAGATAATTTTGCATGCTCCCAGCATAATGACTCAATTCGAGGTACATGCCCCCAAGCCTCATTTCATTCACCTAAGTAGACTACCGGTTACTAACAGGTGGATGGAATGAAGATTCATTTATGAGATTAAGTGAAAGACTCGACTGGGAATTTACAAGATCTAATCAAAGACTCAAATTGGAAGGGGATTTGTTTCACTTTTTAACAAGATTGATACATGGAAAGATCCATGCTCATAACACCTTGTTTCATTTTTTAATGAACTCAACACAAGTAAAGGAACTCTGATATGGGAACCTTAATTCATTTTTTAAGGAGCTCGACATAAGAAATAGAACTCTGCTCCGGAACCTTGATTCATTTTTTAAGGAGCTTGACACAAGACAAGGAACTCTACTCTAAGAACCTTGATTAATTTTTTAAGGATATTAACACAAGACAAAGAACTTTTCTCTGAGAACCTTGATTCATGTTTTAAGGAGCTTGAAATAAGACAAGGAACTTTGATCTGAGAACCTTGATTCATTTTTTAAGGAGCTTAACACAAGACAAGGAACTCTGCTCCGAGAACCTTGATTATGGACCATAAGAGGCCATGGATTCCAAGATGTTCTCATGATATGGGAGAAAAAATCTCTCGAAGGGATACATGTCAAGGTATCTAATGGTAATATCAAGCTCTAATGACCCCAATATATGATGCACTATATCGTTGACTATATCATCAGTAGATGTGAGCATGGAATAGGTGGCCACATAATTAACCTATGGCAAGGTGATATCACTTGCATATAGGGACCGTTTGGGGAATATGGTTGATTGGGAGTCAAATTAGGACCAATGAACGAAATTTGATCAATGGTCACAATTCTTCCTTCATGCGGGAAACATATGACATGAAAAACATAAGAGACAAGAGCTCCCATGACATAAACATAGTCACAACCAAAGAGTAAATTAAAATCCAAAGGGCCTTGAACAACCATCACATCGATATAAATGATTTTTCCTCCCAAAGTAATAGGAAACTTAGGAAGGATCCCTAATGATTAACTAGTTCCTCTGTTAAAAGCCAACGTAGTCTGGGTAATGGGCACAAGTTGTGGAGAACCTAAATCTTTCCAAGTAGTTGAGGACAGAATTCTAACTGATGCGCCTTCATCTATGATTGTGCCAAGTACGGGTATATTATAAGCCTGTATTATGATCTGAAAGGGCACGTAAGAAGGAAGATGATATCCTGCTAGTCGAATCCAATCAAAGGAAGTGACCATACTACTTGGAGTGGGTGTCATGAGAATGGGATAACATCCCCCTTGCGTTATGGGAATGGGAGGATCACCCTGCTATATTGTGGGAACAGGAGAATTTCCCCCAAATTCATTGGAATATGAAGAAGCAAGAAGAACCTGAGTGGTATGAAGTTCACTCTCTACGACAAAGGTACAATCAACTGAAGGTGGAATCGAGTCGACCATTTTCTCAACCAATGGTTGGTCAGGAATAGGATCATGGGATTCCCATTCAAGGAGAGTGGGTTTGAATAGAGATGAATTTTGATCCATCACTTGGTCAACTATTGGAGTATCAGGGGAAAGCTTTCGATAACCAGTCAAAAGACAAGGTTGAAAAGTTGTAAGGTTATCCAACACTTTTGATGCTTCATCCATATAAGGACAAAGGTGAATAAGATGATTCCCTTCACATAAGCTACAGGGAAAATTGACTTTACCCTTTTTCCCATGGACCTTACTATCACTAGTTGAGGGTTTGTCACCATCATGATCTCTAGAGGTTGGTGACAAAGGCCAACGTGAGCTTGTAGACCACACTTCTAATACCTTGGGAATACCAGGACAATCTCTAACAATGCGGTCACCCTTACATAACCCGCAAGGGAACTTCACTTTGCGGGGTTGATTAGAAGGTTTCTCCACATTAGTTTAATCTTTAGAAATGGTTGCTTGGTTTCCCCCTTTATTATTTTTATTCTTCTTATTTGTCCTCTTCTTTTTCTTCTTAAATCCCTAGTTACTAGAATGAACACTTTCACCAAGTGAAGAGGGAGAAAGGGGTGAAGAAACAATAGGTGAAGAAGGTAAGGTGTCAACTTTAGGATCGACATGAGGTTGATGTTTCTTAGGTGGAGGAGAACTTGGTTGAGAACCAGTTTGGACATTCGGAACCATATGGGTTGAAAACAACCAATCTGGAAAACCAATAGTAAATTTAGGTAGGGACAACATTTCCATATAAGGAGCACCAACATTCCAAAAAGAAGGAAAAGGACCAAGATTTCCGTTAGTTGGGTTTCCTTGATTGGTAGACTCAGGAACTGTTGCCACTAGTCTCAACCTAAGATCCATTAAGGAGCTATTCCACGGGGAGGATGTCATTCCGCGACCAATTAATTAATTTTAGAAATTAAAGTCACAAAACAAAACAAAGGGATAGCTAGGAAAAAGGGCTTACCAAGTCACCGTGAACTGCAATATACACCTTGGCGAACTGAGGACTTAATGTACGACAACCAATCTCCATGAATGTTGTGTTTTGTGTATCACGTATACACACGACATACTCAGTTTCTTATGGATAGATAGAAACCTATAGGGGACCCCAAAAATATACTTGATGGTACGTGGGAGTGCAGTCTGTAGTAATGTTGTCTAATGCATAATCGTTCGATGAGAGCGTTCCCATATACTTTTTATGCTTGGAGCGTCATCCGATATACCCAAAGGTATGCCGAGAATGATCTTATACACTTCAGTATGTGGAACAAGATTTCACCCCCAGGATGCACACTAGAAAACAATGACAACTCCTATGTTTAACGACATGGGAACATGTCTCTAGCCTAGACCACTATATGTTTTCGTTAATGTTCCAAATGATCCTTAGGTTAATTGAGATAAATTCTAAAGTTGATCTTGAATTATGTCTTGATTTCAAGTCTCAAAAATAGATGTCACCTGAACACACCTATGATGTAACTAACATGTCGAAAAAAGTCTTTTAATTCTCGATGAAAGCTATATAGTGTAGGGAATAAGTGCAAATATTGATGCAAAAATAAAATATGCAATCAATAATAGCTTCCTAACTAGATCTTTCAATTCCACAATTCCAATGCAACGATAAAAAATTAAATGAATTTGAATTTATTAAAATTCACCTACATGAATCTTTTCTTTTAAAATGAGTGAACATGCACTTATCATCTTTCAATACCAAGCAATGTAATATATGCTCCATGACAATCTAAAACACAACTTTCCAGTGCAATGTAATCTAATGCAATTTCCATAAGTAATGATCAATTTTGAGATGAAGGCTTAACAAATGCAAATGAAATTTCTTTTTGGTTTCCAAAAGAAATAAAAATTCCTATCAAACAACAAATTAGTAACACATGCAAGTAGAAAAATAGTAAATTCGATTACCCAAAGAACTAAAGATTCAACCAAAGTTCATTTTCACTACTTAAACATGGAACAAACTTCACAAAGAATATAACAACAATAAGTCAAAATTATATGCACACAGATTAGGAGAAAGACATTAGATATCAAGATATTCTAGGTCTTATGTCAAAAACCATAAAAAATCTCATTTTTTGGACCAGCACTACTGTAACAGTCAAAATCCACACTGATAAGGTCTTCAACACGACTGTAATGAGAAAAATCCATGCTGATAGCACTCTATTTCTTAGGAAAAGGGCGCAGGGAAAGAAAACTTAGGAAAAAATAAACAAATTTGAACCAAGATCTAGACTTGACACTCTAAACCACACACCACTCAGAATATGGATCCATAATCATCCAAATTTATGGATCGCTAAGAGGTTGGCCAAACTTATCAAAAGATACCAAAAACAAAATGAGATTTGAAGGGTCATGTACTCCCCAATGGAGTTGCAATTTTATTGTGCAGACAATCCTTTCCGCAGACATAAATGATCTCTCTAGTCCTATGGGAGGATCTAGCAACTATAGAAGGCAACTACATTCAATCTTTCCTAATTCATACTAGAAGATAGAAAGGAGGATAGATATCCTATCTCTCTCTAATGCTAATACCCTTGATGTCGACCTTTACTCTTTGGCTTCCAAGCGCACGATCTCCTCTTTGCTGGTGTAGATGAGTTCATGCAAGAAAGATAAAGTGGAGATAACAAAACTATGAAAAGCATAACATTTTATAATACAAATTATGTAACAGATCAAGGAGAATTACAATAAATGGACAATAATTGACACATTTATGGAAAGAAAACATACAATGTATTATTAATAGATGGAAAAGGGAGCATTACAACCAATGAAGCATTGATGTTGGAAGCCTCCTTCATGTGAGATTCCAAGTCCAAGCCTTAGCCTTCAAACACCTCTTCTCCTTTGAAAATGGGCAGCATTTGTGCACGATTTAGTACTAGGATGGAAACCAACCAACCAACATCCAACCATTAGTGGATGGTGGTAAATTCTATTATAGGGAAGGAGAGGGAGTTGAGGATCCATGAAAAGTGGAGGAGTTCTACACCTCAAGGGAGAGATCCATGGAAATAGGATCTAGGGTCAGGAATGGGAGGTCTCGTTCCAATCTTCATATATTTTAAACCATGTTTTCATTCTCAATCCTTCTAGTAATAGAAACTTCTCCTCCATTTTGGGAAAAACTGCTTGAAGAGGACCAACGTGGATTTTCTTGATAAAAGTAGCGCTAGGATTGCAAAACAAGGTTTTTGACAAGATCTTCAAAATTCTTTCAAGGTAAGTTTTCTTCCTTTTCTTCAGAGGTGTTTTGAACGTGTTTCATGGTGAATACAATGTTTGTGAGATTGACGACACAAATTTTGACACTTCAAGATATAAGGCTGGGAGTGTGACAAAATATTGTATAACAAATTCTTTCTATGAATTGTATTTGAGTCTTGAAACCCTCCCATGCTTTCAATGCATGGATCTACCATAACCATGTCAAATTCTAGTGCATATGATCACGAACTAAAATAATTTAATGTTGGCCACTAATTATTATCAAATTTTAAGTGGTGGATTGGTCCTTAGCCAGGCTAGGTCGACAATTGGTAACATTAAGTTTGAGATGGGTGCAAATAATTGGTTTCTAGGAATCATTTTTGCCTTCATGGGGACTCATATACATTGAGATTGGATGAAAGAGCGTAAGAGAGAAATAATAAATTATTTCATGTACTATTGGGCATGAGAAAAATCTTGAGATTGGTGCAAATAATGAGCTTGATTATCAAATTTTTTTGGTGAGACGTATTTGAGTCTAGAAAACCTTCCACACCATCATTGCATGCATCAACTATAGTCATGTCAAATTTCAATGTCTATGAGCACAAATTTAAAAAATTCAACGTTGGCGCCATTCATAGGTCACTATGTGCGAGGTTAATTAATTAGAGCATTATTTCATGCACTAATTATTTTTAAATTTTAATCAATGGATTGGTTCTTATCCAAGATGGGCCCACAATTGGTAAATGGTAAAAAATAATTTCATCTCCTTGACATTAATGTTATGATTTTGACGTTTGATTTCTAAATTATTTCTACGAGTCGTATTTGAGTCTCAATACCCTCCCATACCATCAATGCATGCATCACCCATAACCATGTCAAATTTCAATGTGTACAAGTGCAAAAAAAAAAAAAAAATCGATGTTGGGGGCATTCACAAGTCATACTATGGCTAACTCAGGAGAATTTTGTGGCCCTTTAGAGATCGATTCACTGAAACTTGAAGAGAATAGAGAAAATGCAAAACAATAAAGTATACAATTCACTAATAACAATTTCAGATTTGACAAATATCGGTAAACACCTCTTTCTCCTTGTTCGCAGTGAAGCTGATATGGAATTTATCTAGGACAAAGAATTAAAGGTATTACAGACTCATGTGCATGGATGTGACTATGTTACTTTACGCAATGGATCGATAAGATTATGAAATACATAGACATTGAGGCAGTTAGAGAAAACATAACAAGAAAACATGTAAACACAACAAGTTTAATAAGGAGTTCACCCAATGCTCCTGAGCTACGTCTCCTGGTCCATCCTTCTGTGGTGGAATCTCTATTATGTTTTCAAAGAAAAGTTTCTTTACAATAGTGAGCTCAATTTGAGTCTCACTCAACAAATATGAATCAGTAGGATTTGAGTACACAGACTCTCCTTACTGGTACTTGACCTCTCCTGGTCATAGTAGTACGAGCCCAATCTAAAACTCATACATGACAAGCTTATGCTAAGAAGCTCGCTTGAACCTCTCAAGCTTTCTTTGGAGTGCACAGACTCTCTGACTCTCTTTGGCTCTGTCTGGCTCAATGCTGCCCTCTGATCAGCTCGGCTTCTTCTCTCTGTTCTTAATTAAGTCTCTTCCTTCTTTTTTTCCTCCTTTGTCTCTATTAGTTCGTGCCTTTAAAGCCAGTCTACTTTGTGTTGGTTCATTTCTGCTTCCCGGCATTCTGGTTTTCCTTTCCCTGTCCATTTGAACTCCCTTGTTCTGCATCATCATCACTGTGTAACACTTCACAGGGAGGTGGCCACCTATTCTGCAATGGGTGAGTGTGTTAGGTTCCTTGGACACATTTGAACGGTCGTTATTTCCGTTTGCTCCAAGATTACCCGTGAAATACGAATCCCTGCCAACAGATTGTCCATATTGGAATTAAAATCCCATATAATCTCTCTTTATCATCTGTCAAATCCAGTCATTCATCATGGCGCACCTCCGCCATCGATCTGGACCCCCCAGATCCTACGTTCATCATGCATATCAGGTCGATAATTAGCTCGATGGTTACCCATCCGATGTTAGTGGCTTTCTCTCTCTTCTACCAGACATGTGTCACTTAATGTGTGGCATGGGGCGAAGCTTGTCCAAAACTGCTTACTGCCTCAAGGCCTTCCTATATCCTACCGGTTTTATGGAATCCACGGAACCAAATTTATTACTTTTCCGCATTTCATAGCCATTTCGGGTCCGAGCACTTTGGGGCTTTACTTCACTGAGGGGGACACCATGCGATACGTGATTAGCACTTTAGAGCTAATAACATATCAGAAATCACCCCCGTTTCTTGAATTAACCTCTGCTTTTTCCAATTTGCGTCAGCGCACGTTACCATGGGCCAACGGTTTGTGCGCTCGACCGAGGGTCCTCGTTTCTCCACGCTAATCAAAATTGCAACTGTCATGAGGATTCCTTCTAATAGCTAGATCTTTCTAAGACTTGAATCTGTTTGGCATAATTTGAACGAGTTTATGAAAACTTAGAGAGTGTTTAGGATCCAATTCGAATCACGGCCTTCCCACTGAAAAAGATTTTAGACCACCAAAAGTTTATTTTTAAGTTTCAATCAAGTGAGGGTACTGATTCCTCACTTGCCCAATTTCTATCCATTTCACACTGCTTGGCTTTGAACCTTTGATTCCAATTCTTAGGTACTCGACATCCCCTCTGTGCGTAGTTCTCACCTTCCTATCCAGAACTGTATCTTCCTGCAATTTGTTAAGATATTTAGGTAACAGATCATCAATAGAAGGCAATTGACTCTGCCCTTCACGAGCTTCAATCAATGAAGGTTCAAATAGTCTCAAAATGTCTGCATTAACAACTAAGTAGATGTGCATGTAAGCTAGTAAATCAAGGTGAAAATCATTCTCACCAATTTTCTCAAGTATCTTGAAAGGTCCATACCTTATTGGCTTCAACTTCTTACCTTCACCTTGCATTTGGTCTTTGCTGATATACAACCAGACTTGATCACCAACTTGGAAACTATGCTCCATCTGATGCTTGTCATGCCTTGCCTTGTACTTGGCTTGGATCTTTTCCAACTGTTCCTGTACTGCCTAGTGAATCTCTTGGATTTGTTTGATGAACTTGGTTTCCTTGTCCACATCACTGTGTCCATCAACCACTATGTCTTTACCAAAGACAAAATCCAAGGGATACCTTGGTGTGAAACCAAAACACGTCTCAAAAGGAGATCTCTGTGTAGAAGAATGTTTAGCTCGGTTGTAAGCATGTTGCACATAACATAAATGTTCATCCCAAAGCTTGGGATGCTTGTTGCAATAGCCTTTGAGAAACTGGATCACTATCCTATTGACCACTTCTGTTTGGCCATCTATTTGCGGATGAAAAGATATACTCTTCTTCAGTCTGGTGTCCATCAATTCCCACAGACTTGACCAAAATTTCCCAACAAATCGAGTATCTTGATCAGATATAATGGAAGTGGGTAATCCAAAATGAAACCCATACATGTTGAAAGAACAACTTTGCAGTTTGTTCAACTGTAATCTATTTTTTTACAATGTATTAAAATACACATTTTTCTGAACATATCCACAACAACATATAAATAGTCATGACCTTTCCTAGTTTTAGGTAGTCCTTCAACAAATTCCATGGAAACACTTTCCCAAGGATGAGAAGGAACTGGTAGAGGAGTGTACAAGCCTAGATTTCTATTGTTGGGCTTGCTTTTAGCACACATTGTACACCCTCTTACATATATAGAAACTGTCTCATTCATTTTTGTCCAATAACAAAATCTTTGTAGCTGTGAAACTGTTTTACTTACACCAAAGTGACCTGATATTAGAGAAGTGTGTGCCTCTTGAATTATCTTTACTCTTCATTTTGAGGAATGCATAACTTTCCCAAATGATACAAGAGTTTGTCCTTAGCATGATAATCCAATTCTTCTACTTGTTTGCCATGACTTAAAGTTGCATATACATCTTTAAAATCCATATCTTGAGCATACTGTTCAATGTAGCTTTCATGCAATACTGAATTATGCTTAAGTATAGTGGATGCATTTATGATTGGTCTGAACAACATATCTACAAATTTATTGTGTATGCCCTTTTTATATCTGATGACAAGATGAAACTGTTGTAGAAAACCCATCCACCTATAGTGTCTTGATTGCTACAACTTAGTAGTGAAAATATTGAAGTGGTTAATGGTCAGTATGTATAACTGTCTCTTTGCCCATTAAATAATGTTTCCACTTTTTCACACTCTGTACTAATGCATACAATTCTTTATCATATGTGGGATAATTAAATGTCTCAGAATGATAGCATATGGGTTTACCATGCTGCATCAACACTGCTCCCATGGCATAGTCACTGGCATCTGTTTCGATCTCAAATGGTCTTTGAAGATTGGGCAGTGCTAGTACTGGTGTTGTATTTTCTTTCAAGGTGTTGAAGGCCTTTTTCTGTTTTCCTCCCCACTGAAACACCTTGTTCAATCCTTTTAAAACATGTAAGGGAGTTTCAATTAAGGAAAAGTTAGAAATAAACTTTCTCCAATACTGTGCTACTCCTAGGGAGCTTCTAACTTCCATAGCAGATTTGGGTTTAGGCCAATTTATAGTGACCACAACCTTAGAGAGATATATGTTCAATTCACCACCCCTTACAATATGAACCAAATAATTCAAAGATGTTTTTCCAAATTCACATTTTGAGAGCTTAACATAAAGATTTTCTTTTTTCAAAACATATAAAGTCTACTTAACATGCTTTAAATATTCTTCCCATGTTTTACTAAATATAATAATGTCATCGAAATATACAATGACAAAATCATCAAGAAAAGGTCTGAGTACATCATTCATTACTCTCATGAAAGTAGCAGGAGCATTAGTTAAGTCAAAAGGCATAAGCAACCACTCATACAATCCCTGCTTTGTTTTGAAAGCAGCCTTCCATGCATCTTGCTCTACAACTCTAACCTAATGGTAGCCACTATGCAAGTCCAACTTGGAAAAATAAATAGCTTCCTTTAATTGATCCAATAGATCATCTATGTGAGGAAGGGGATAACGATTTTCGATCGTTATCTTATTCAATGCTCGATAATCAATGCACATTCTCCATGAACCACCTTTCTTTCTCACCAAGACAATTGGAGACCCACATCGTGATGTGCTAGGTCCGATGAACCCCTTCTCGAGTAGCTCATATACCTGCTTCTTAATTTATGCATTCTCTAAAGCAGACAACCTGTACGCTCCGACGTTAGGAAATGGAGCATCTTGCTGCAAATTAATATCATGTATTATTTCCTTTTTGGATGGAAGATCTTTAGGCTCTTGAAACAGTATATCATATTCTAAAACAACTTTTTCTAAATCAGCTTTCTATTTAGCATCACAACCCTCAAATACATTGGTTTTATCAAGTTTCTTTTCCTTTACAACCATCAGTAAAAATTGTTTGCATGAATTTACAATTCTTTTCATCTACCCTGAGTTTATGAGAGTATAATTATTCTTAAGTTTATGAGCTCTTACAATTTATTCGATTCCATATTTAACGAGTTGATACTTGTTCTCAGCTCTATAGAAAATAGATTTTCTATCATACAAGTAAGGAATTCCTAAAATAATTCCACATATATCCAAGGGAACTATATCTAACTCAACCTCATCTACAAATGTTGACCCAAAAGAAAACCTAAGTTTACATTTTCTAGTCACTTGTAGCTATGCTTTATCACATAACCAACCTAATGGATATGGCTTTTTGTGAGGTATGGTTAGTAGTCCCAACTTCTTTACAATTGCTTCAGAAATTAAATTTACTTGTGAGCCACTATCAAACAAAGTATCAATCTTTTGATGCTTGGAAACAACTCTAATATGAAAAAGCTCATGTCTTTTCCTCTCATTTTCTTCATTACCAGTAGATTGTGAAGAATTACTAGTAGATGCTTCAGAATTTTTATCTTTTATACCTGTGGTTGCGATTCCTGTTTCATCTCTTGAGTTTGACCCCAAATCCTTTTGAACAGTTGCAACAATCTTCCCCTTCTTACCCTCGAACTTCTTGGATCTCAGCTTCGGATGCACGATCCAGCAGTGATCATCATCATGCCCATCCTTCTTATAGTGAGTGAAGGAAGACTTGGTCTCTTGTATAGTATTGGCCTTCCTCTCTTTCCATTTCTGTTTTATTTTCTCCTTATTTTTGCTTGCAGTGGGTTTTGATGATCCCCCAACTTCTAGGTTCACATTCTTTCCTCTAGCCTCTAGATGTGTAGCTTGAACAAATACCTCATCTATGCTAGTGGGATTAAACATGAGAATTGTGTATCTTAAGTAGCTGTGTAGACCACCTATATACTTCAACAGAGTTTCAGGTGAGTCTAAAGAAATTCCTAGAATCAAATGTCTTTTCCTAAATTCTTGACTGTAACTTTGTACACTTTGCCCTTTCAATTGGGAAAGAGTTTGCTAGCTCATCATGGCTTGCTACTTATAACCTAGTGGATAGAATTGCTTTTTAATTGCAGAAACAAATTCACTCCAAAAAAAACGAATCTTACCATGCTTCTTCATGTCAACTTGTGTGCTGCCTTCCCACCATAACAAGGCAGTGCCTCCAAGGTGTAGGTTTGTCAGCTGAATATTATTACTGTCTGAATCAATGCTCTGCACTCTACAATAAACATCAATCTATCTAATCCAATTATCCAGCTTCTCTGCATTCAACTCTCCATCATATATTGGTAAATCAAATTTAACATATAATTTAATCAAGGATGTCTTCTTTTTGTTTTCAAGGCTATTAGGAGGTGTGGGAAGTTTTTCATCTTTCCCTTTGCCTTTAGAGTGGTCATGGAGGAGAGATTCTTCTGCTCCTTTATATCTTTTGGAGTTTGATGCATCTTCCTTTCTACCTTTCTTAACTCTCTATACATTTCCTCTACCATGGCTCTCATGGTCATGAAACTATCCATGAACTGAGGGTCTGATTCTAAGGGACTTTCTTCTGACATTTTCCTCTTAGAGTGGACTCTTCGAATTTCAGGGTTAGCTTCAACCAACTCTCCTTCTCCTAATTTAAGCTTTGATCTAGTTAGCATTCAACAACAAAATCCAGCACAAGCTTGTCTAACCTTAGTAACCTAGAGCTTTGATACCACTTGATATGGAATTTATCTAGGACAAAGAATTAAAGGTATTACATGTTAGTGTTGATATCTTCATCCCTCCATCAATGATCAAATTCTCTTGTTCCATTGCATGTTTGGCGTCTCACTCGGTCAGCTACATTCCATTAGGATCATGGATCATCTGACGGTAGTGGCATATTATACATTTTCCCTCATGTCCTTTACCTCCTGGACCATTTTCATTCATATAGATCATCTGCAGTCAAGTTTTGTCTTAAATCTGCAAAAGTCATCTTTAGGGTTTTAGATCTCATTAGGTCTAGGGTTCCGTCAAAAGGGTCTTCAAAATGCTCAATAATGGTCAGCAGGCACATCAGGAGGTCAAATAAAGTTTCAACAACAATAATTTCCATAATCACACGCTCAATGATTGATTTTTCCTCAAAACCCTGTTTTGAGGAAAAATAGAGTTTTTATGTTTTTATGTATAAATTTGATGTAATTTCAGTTTTTCCATATGTAATAACTTCAGTGAAAACCCTGGTCACCTTGCCAAGCTTCAGCAACTCCATCCCCTGCAAGGCAAACAAAAATTCAAAGCATTCAGTTCATCAAAGGCAAAAATAAAGAAAATTGCCCAAAAACAAAGTTTTAAAAGCAAGTCAAAGGCAAACATTACAAAGTGGGTTTTTATAAGTGAAAAATTAAAATCCTTTGTATATAAACCATTTGTTATGTTTAAAGAGTTCATTTGCATCTAAAGGAGAAAGAGTGAACAAGAGAAAGGTCATGTTGAAGCCAAAGAGAAAAAACCACAACAACTTGGGCAATTTTAGGGGCACGGTGCATTCGGCCGCACTCTGCAGTATAAGAATTACATAGGCGCGACGCATTGATTGGGTACGATGCACAGGGTTTCAAGCCCGATTTCACCCACAAACTCATCCAAAACTTCAAATTTTCTCAATCCTCAATTTTTCAAGTAAGTCAAACATTCCTCCATGATCAATGAGTGAGTTTCTCTTGGTGTTTATGGTGATTTAATGAGAAAAAATAAAAACCCTACCTCCTTGAATTTCTTGTCAAAAATAGTTGCATAGGGTTTACAAATTGTGTTTTTTGCTGCTAACTCCACTCCTAGCCATTTCTCACTCCCTCACTCTTTCATTCCCTCATTCATTTTCTCCCTCTCATTACATTTTCATCAACCCATTCCCCCAATCCCCATATCCCTAAGTTTACTAATTCTAAATCCCTAATCCCACTATCCCAAACCCTAGTTAAAGATTCCAAAACCCTAATTTCTGCCCCAAAGCCTAATTACTATCCCTAAACCCTTCTATCTGATAGCAATATTCCCAAAACCCCTCATACACATTCTCTCCACAGTCCCTCATACATTTGGCAACAAAAATCTAAAGACACCATAAAATGTGTTCATACTCATCAAAGAAAACTCAATCATTGGCAAACATGGAGTCAGATCCTTCCTATGACTAAGATGAGGAGACACTTAGTGATTCTTCTAGAAAAATGAATGCACCAAGGAGACCTCACAAGGGTGGTAAACATATACGAGAGGATCCTACTTCACTTGCCAAGCTGCTCACCTATCCTCTTGCTATCACATGCTTTCAACACCAATCTTGTTATCAGTTCTGTGAGATGGTAGAGAGATTCAAGTACCATCATGAGTTGGATAGATTGTTTGTGCTCCATCTTCATAATGGCCAAGTCACTCTAGCAGGTATGACATTCACCTTGACACCAGAGACTATTTCTCAAGCAACTGGCATTCCAAATGTCGGTGAGCAGTGGAATAAAAGGTAGCAGATTGACAGAGAACATTATGAGCCTTACATCAAGGCTGGTTATTAGAGACATCTCAGTAGAGTTCTCCCCTTCAGGTATCTAAAGGACACATATGCTCCCTTGATGAAACTTATAATTAAATATTTCAGCTGTGAGGGCTGGTTTTCTCGCCTGTATGCCTATCACATCAGGTTGTTGATGCACTTCACTAGGGTGAGAATGATGAATCTCCTCTATTTTATTTGTCAAAACATTGAGAAGATGACCACCTTAGTGCAAAGGAAGCCTCCTCAGCAGTAGTATAACAATATATATCATTTTGCACTAATCAAAATTGTGATCTTACATCAGCTTGGTTTACAGAACATCTCATGGGAGGATTTCATTTCACATGAGGTCTTCACAGGTCCTCAAGTACCCCCAGTAGTTTTTCATGAGGCAGGAGAGCCTTCACATCAATAGGAGATTCATGAGACACAAACCACTATTGTGCCAGTGTTTGTCAACTACCAAAAGGGCACTAGAAGGTTGTTTGCAGTGACAAAATGAGTACTATCTCCACCCGGGGTGGAAGGAGTCTCATTTCCTCCATCAGCAGAGCAAGTACAGGACAAGGGTAAGTAGCCATTACATGATGAGGGGCCTTCAGGAGGGCAGGAGACAAATTTCATTCTTATTTAGGATGATGACACCGATTTGGGCTCACAAAGCTCAAAGCTCAAATAAATAATTTGGGAGTAGCAAGAGGACATTAATGATTTGTCTCTCAACCTAGAAAGAGCCAAGTGTATAATCAAATATCTGGAGCAAAGAAACAAACGACTACAGGATCAGCAAACTATTATGGAGCTACAAAACATACGAGAAAAACGGCAAGTTGCCAAGAGGAGGAAAGTCAAGCTGACACCACTTGAACAAGAAATCAATGCTGATCGTGAATCTTGGCTTGAGAGGGAAAATATCCACTTGGAAAAGTTGCTAGAGAAGTCCAACAGAGAGAAAACTATGTTGAGGCACATGGCCTACCACTACTTGGCGAGAAACAAAGTGTGCAAAGCTAGAACCAAGAACTTGAAGGCCAAGTTGAAGAAAGCATCAAGGAAGCGAAAGGAGCAAGATAGAATTCAGATATTAGTTGAGGCTTCCTTGGACCAACACAACACTTAATGAAGGACACTCAGCCCAAACTCCAAGAAATTCGGGACACTTTTTGCAATTTTGAAATTTTTGGCCTAAAAAACAAGTTTTTCTGCCTGATGCGCCACACCACCTGGTGTGTGCTTTTGCTAGAGACCTCCTTTTGAGGAAAACTCAACATTTTCATGGAAAAATATGAATGCCCACAAATGGAAAAGAAATTTTGACAGGTTTTGAGCTTCCAAAAAGGTCAAAAGCACCTCAAAAATGACCTTTCTACCCCTTTTTGGACACACAGGAAGTAGTGTTGGGAGAACTTAATTTTGGAGGGGAAAATGGAGGCAAAATTTAGAAATTCCATTTGTTCTACAAAGTAGATAGGCAGACCTTTCAAAAAAGCCCACTTGGAGAAAATTTGGACAATGGGAAGACCTCCAAAAGTAGCTACAAAAAGGCGCTATGCATAGGGAAATCAGCGCAGTGCATAAGAGGAATTTTGCTTATTTTGGCAAAAAAACTCTGTTTTTCGCCTAGTTTCTTCACAATTTGACTTTTCTCCTTCTAATTTTCAAACTCATAACGTAATTTAATGTGACTTGATGGATTTTTATGTAATTATGCTAAATTTTCAGTCATAGAGGTAGATTCATCCATGGAAAGGTAGTTTGCAACTGAATGAATCAATTCCCTAGTTTTTAGAGGCAAGTTGTTCCACTGCCTACCTTTTAGTTCTCAGTTTAGAATTTTTTGTAACAGCTCCTAAACTTATGAGCTTGACCCCTAGAGGCTAGGATGAGTTTTTGGTTTCCTATATCTTGTAATTTTTCAGTCATTAGCAAAGGTTGGACTTTTGGGAAAGCTTGGAGCTTCATTGTATACTCATTTCAGCAGTTTGGCAAAGGAATAGACCAGGGTTTGCATAACTTTATGGGATTATTGTGGCATCTTGATTTGGTATTGCGTTTCCTTCTGTAATTGTAAGTTTACATGTGTTTTATGTATGCCATCATCTCTCTTTGCTTCATCTTAACTAAATCAAACAAGGATAAAGGTAGAATTCATTGATTTGTAGTGCTCCACCTAGGGTTTGTTTAGTTATTTATGTTTTCAGCTGTTTGAAGAGGATCCTTGAGACTTTCATGCCCTCTTCAACTCCTCACCAGTCTAAAAGCTCTCCATCTCACTCAATTTGAAGGACCAAACCATTTTCTACCTCGCCCCATAGAGATATCTGCAAAACTGAGCCTCATTCCTCGGACCCAAATCTACCTTTCACATTTGAGCCAACAAAACATCATCAAATTCAATCAAAATATTCTAAACACATACCTAGCCTAATATTAGTATTTACATCAGTCATCTCAAGCCTCATTGATCATATTTTGCTGAGATTGATAAGGAGAGAGCCCTCTCCCAACCTGGTAGGGCTAGCTACTAGGTTAAGATTGGTTTGATGTTACCCTAAATCCTACCTTTCTCAGCCTGAGGTAGATTTAGGCATTAACATTACATACTCATGTGCATGGATGTGCCTATGTTACTTTATGCAATGGATCGATAAGATTGTGAAATACATAGACACTGAGGCAGTTAGAGAAAACATAACAGGAAAACATGTAAACACAACAAGTTTAATAAGGAGTTCACCCAATGCTCCTGGGCTACGTCTCTTGGTCCAACCTTCAGTAGTGACCTCTCTATTATGTTTTCAAAGCAGATTTTCTTTACAACAGTGATCTCAATTTGAATCTCACTCAACAGATATGAATCAGTAGGATTTGAGTACACAGACTCTCCTTACTGGTACTTGACCTCTACTGGTCACAGTAGTATGAGCCCAATCTGAAACTCATACATAACAGGCCTATGTCGAGGAGCTTGCTTGAACCTCTCAAGCTTTCTCTAGAGTGCACAGAGTCTTTGACTTTCTCTGGCTCGATGCTTCCCTCCGATTAGCTCGGCTTCTTCTCTCTGTTCTTAACTAACTCTCTTTCCTGCTTTTCTGCCTCCTCTGTCTCTGTCAGTTCATGGCTTCTACTTCTTGGCGTTCTTGTTTTCCTTCCCCTGTCTATTCAAACTCCCCTATTTTGCGTCATCATCACTATGTAACGCTTCACAGGGAGGTGGCCACCTATTCTGCAACGGGTGAGTGTGTTAGGTTCCTTGGACACATTTGAACAGTCGTTATTTCCATTTGCTCCAAGATTGCTTGCGAAATATGAATCCCTGCCAACGAATCATCCACGTCGAACTTCAAATCCCATATAATCTTGCTTTATCATCTAAAAAATCTGGTCATTCATCGGGATGGACCTCTGTTGTTGAGGGCTCCAGATCCTATAGTCATCGTGCATATCGGGTGGATAATTAGCTCAACGGTTACCTGTCCGATGTGAGCAGTTTTCTCTCTCTTCCACCAGACGTGTGTCACTCAGTGTGTGGCATCGGGCAGGCTCGGCCAAAACTGCTTACCGCCTCGAGGCCTTCCGATATCCTGCTAGTTTTGTGGAATCCACAAAACTGAATTTACTACTTTTCCACATTTCATATCCATTTCGGGTTTGGGCACTTCAGGGCTTTCCTCCACTAAGGGGGACGCCCTACAATACGCAATTAATTCTTTAGCGCTAATCACGTATCAGAAACCACCCCTATTTCTTTAATTAGCCTCTAGTTTTCTCAATTTGCGCCAGCACGCGTTACCATGGGCCAATAGTCTGCACACTCGAACGAGCGTCCTCGTTGCTCCGTGCTGATCACAATTGCAACTGTCACGAGGATTCCTTCTAATAGCTTGATCTTTCGAAGACTTGAATTTGTTTGGCATAATTTGAACGAGTTTATGAAAACTTAGAGAGTGTTTAGGATCCAATTCAGATCAAAATCATAATAACGATTTATGGGTGATCTTTCTTTATTTTAAAATTCTTTTTGTGACTCATATTTGAGTCTCGAAACCCTCCCATATCATTAATGCATGCATCAACTATATACATGTCAAATTTTAGTGTGTACGAGAATAAATTGAAAAAAATTCAATGTTGGCCCCATTCATCGATCAGCATGTGTGGCCTCAATTAATTAGAGCATCCACCACTAATTACTAGTAAATTTTAAGTAGTGGATTGGTCCTTAGTTGGGGTAGGACTGCAAACTAGTAGATAGCAATAAATAATTTCATCTCCTTGAAATTTATGTTATAATTTTGTCGGTTGATTTTCAAATTATTTTTGTGAGTTGAATTTGAGTCTCAAAACCCTCCCATACCATCAATGCATGCATCTACCATAACCATGTACAATTTTAGTCCATACAAGCACAAACTAAATAAATTTCAACATTGGCCCCATTCACAAGTTACACCGCGACCAACTAAAGAGACTTTTGCGAACCTTTGGAAATCAATTCACTAAAATTTGTTGGAAAGAGAGAGAATGCAAAACAATAAAGTATGAAATCAACTAATAACACTTTCAGATTTGCAAAACCTCTACAAATACCTCTTTCTCTTTGTTCACAATGAAGCATACATTAAGGGAATTTTGAGGTCTAAAATGGGTCTCCTAAGAAAAATGTACAACCAAAATAAACTTTATAAGAATCAATAGGATTCAAGATCATGACATCAACCATGGGGGATGATTCACCATTTTTGGAGTAAAAAATTAAAAAGATTAAAAAATAATAAAATAATAAAACAACTTTTTCAACTCATATTTTCAACTTATCTCTCAAATGTTTTACTCAAATTTCGAGTGGGAGTATTCTTTGGATGAAAAATGTAATTCCTCATTCAAGGATTACCCATGTTGCATATTTTCAATGGACATTTCTTGATCCAGGTGGATATTGGTGGCCACCCGCTTATTCCATGTGGACCACCACCATTGTTTCTTTCAGTTTTTCAGTTTCCTTAACCGTAGCACAATTTACTATTTTTGGCAATTTTTAAGGCCTTGAACTTCCGAAGCCATTTTGAGGCCCTAAACGATGTTTATTTTTGGCAATATTACTCTAGGATATTTAGTTGAAATCACATTTTAATTTTTAGTCCTTAGAGAGATCTTTCCAATGAGGTATCATGCACGTCAAACGAAGATAATATGACCAAGTTATGACCCCGGGAAGTTGGCTACCCAACTAACGCCAACAGGGCCCATAAACTCTTGGTGCTACATCTCCTCGGGTTAGGTTTTTGGTTTACTATGGTTTTCTATTATTTTTCAATAATAAAAAGGCCCTTAAGCCTCATTGTAACTCAGTTCAGAAGCATGTAGTCGCCACATCTCTTCTCAGAGATAAGATACCATCACCCGAGCTAGTCTCATTTCCATTCTGTTTGTAAGCATATTTCATTATTTGATATTAATGAAAGATAGTGTTATTCCTACTGCATCTCTATATTTATGGTTGTATCTATAATTTGTTGCGTTCCTGTTTAAATTTGGATCGTTGCTACATGAAAAATGAGAAATACATGAAAAATGAGAAATACATGAAAAAACGTGATTACAATCACATTTTTCATGTATTTCTGATTTTTCGTGTAGTAGGGTCCATCAAAAGTATGCAACATGGGTATTCCTTAGATGAGGAATCAAATTTTTCATCCAATGAGTGTTTCCTCTTGAAATTTGAGTAAACCCAGAGGGATATAAGTTGAAAAATTAGTTTTTTCTTTTTTCCCTCTAAAATTTGATGATGAAATCTAATCTTATTTTATTATTTCCACTATTATTTTATAATTTCCTTAGGAGGCCCATTTTAGACCTCAAAATTCCCTTATTGATGGTGAAATGTGGGTGATCTCGCTTGATTTTTGAATTATTTATGTGAGTTGTATTTGAGTCTCTAAACCCTCCTACATTTTCAATGGATGCATCAACTATATCTATGCCAAAGGTGTGTACAAGCACAAATTGAAAATAATTCAAAGTTGGTCCCATTCACAGGTTGCTATGTGCAAGGTCAATTAATTAGAGCATAATTTCAACTACCAATTATTCGTAAATTTTAAGCGATGGATTGCTCCTGAACTCAAGTAGGCCCACAAATGAAAAATAATAATAAATAATTTCACGCCCTTGAAACTTATGTTATAATTTTGTCATTTGATTGCTGAATGTTTTCTGTGACTTTTATTTGAGTCTTGAAACCCTCCCATACTATCAATGCATGCATATTTCAGTGTGTACGAGCACAAACTAAAAAAAATGAACATTGGCCCCATTCAAAATCCACATCGCGACCAACTCAAGGGTCTTATGTAACCCTCTGGAAATCGATTCACTAACTTGCAGTGGACAGAGAGAATGCAAAATAATAAAGTTTAATATCAACTATTAACACTTTCATATTTGACAAATCTCCTCAAATTCCTCTTTATCCTTGTTCATGGTGAATCACAATGGAAAAATGTGGGTGATATTTCTTGATTGGCGAATTATTTATGTGAGTCTTATTTGAGTCTCGAAACCCTCCCACGTCGTCAATGCATGAATCTACTATAGCCATGTCAAATTTCAGCACATATGAGTACTAATTGAAAAACTTTCAATGTTGGCACCATTCATAGGTCACTATGTGTAGGGTCAATTAATTAGAACATAATTTCAACCACTAACTATTAGTAAAATTTAAGAAGTGGGTTGGTCCTTAGTCAAGCTAGGCATGCAATTGGTAAATGGTAAAAATAGTTTAATCTCCTCGACATTTATATTATAAGTTTTTCTTTTGATTGTTGAATCCTTTTTTTGAGTCATATTTGAGTCTCGAAACCCTCCCAAATTTTCAATGCATGCATCTACCATAACCATGTCAAATCCAGTGTGTATGAGAACAAATTGAAATAATTCAATGTTGTCCACTAATTATTATTAAATTTTAAGCGGTGGATTGGTCCTTAGTCAGTCTAGGCCGAAAATTGGTAACAATAATCTTGAGATAGGTGTAGATAATTGGTTTCTATACATCATTTTTGCATTCATGGGGACTCATATAAATTGAGATTGGAAGCAGGAGCATAAGAGAGATATGATAAATTATTGCATGTACTATTGGTCATGGTTGTGACAACAAGCTTGATATTTGCGCAAATAATGAGTTTCTCTTGGTTTCAAGAATAATATAGTATTCTCTATTGAACAAGGCCAACCACGTGAAGGTGGAAGCTCATATGTCCTCCCTCCCCCTTCCCCCCTCTCACATCACTCTCAATATTCCCAATGTCTAATTTATCTACTATAGGTTGTTTGAAAGCCAACATAGTAAGAATTAAGCATATATATAAATTAGTAAGAAAACAAAAAATTAAGTTAAATGAAAAAGAACAAATCAACTGAAAACATATAAATGCACACCTCATACATTTAAAAAATTTGATATCATTAATATTCTTCTTCATCCAACTCAACATTTATGGCATCCAATTCAAAAATGACGTTGAAACAATCAACCACTTGAGCATCATCATGAATGTCATCAATTTCAAAAATAATATCATCATCCATATCATCATGATGAACATCATCTCCTACATTTTTCTCAACTTCTTCAAGTTATTCATTTGACGATACACTATTGGTATCATCTTCATCGAGAACATTATCTAGTAGAACATCTCCTTGAACTTCTTCGATATATTTGTGATATGACACATGATCAACTAACTTCTCCTCTACATCATCATCCACTTCAAAATTATCATCTTATTCCACTACATTACACTCTAATGGCCTTCCTCTTGGATCATATCTAACAAAATATGATGGAAACTCTCTACCTGGAACCTCTTAATAAAATACATGTTCATATTGCCTTGGAATAACAGAGTGATCTAATCCTACCTCAAATGACCTTATCTTAACCATGGTGTATATATTATCATGTTGAATAACAATTATATCATGGATCATGTTCATTCATTCATAGCCTTTATTATTTCACATCGAATGGAACCAATTTGAAGGAACCAAAGTCACACTCAAGTATGTCATCCAAATACCCATAGTATCAATTTTCAAAGACTTGTGAACATATTTCACTTCTAGAGGAAACATTAGTGACCTGGAATACTGCAATGATCCCACAATCAAAATTTTGCCTCTTTTAATCCAACCTTTTGATGCGAAATTTATGACCATTGTACCACATAACCTTATGGTGTTTCAACTGCAATATGCCAAACACATCTAAAAGGTATTGGTAATTCATAAACATATTCATATAACTTTGAAAGTATCTTGAAAAATTTATCTACATTCACATTAATAACATACTTATAAAATAACTTAATAAAATATTGCAGGTTGAAAATGCATGCTTGCTTGTTTATATTTCAAACCATTTGCTTAATCAATTTCCATCTACGTAAGATTGGAATCTCAGGCACGATGAGCTTCTCTAACCAATGCAGACACCCCTCCCCATGATAATGTACAATAAATATTTTTACATCTTTCAATCCATGGCTTCATCTAATCAAGATTGTTTGCAATGTATAAATGTAGTGCATCCCACTTTCAAGCAACTGTATTAGAAAATCATAATTCACAAATAAATATTAGTTACCATGGTAAATATTAATAATTGATGAAATAATAAAAAACAAATAAGTATGATAATCAAAAAATGGAATGTTATTTGTGTGTGTGCGTGTATTATAAATCTCCACATTAAATATTTAATTACCTCTCACTTTATTTGTTCTACCTATCCCCAACAGGGTCTCCCTTCAATTTTTTTAATGGAATTCACATCTAAAAGTCAATCCACATGCATATTTTCTCCTAATACAGGAAGATATTTGCTAATATACACCATGGATTGATATGCCATTTATCCCTCCACCATAGAACCCTCATGACATGCTCTCTGTCTAACCAAAACCTTCAATGATTTTAAGCCTCTCCACCATCCATATTGAATAACTCATTAAATCAAATTGACAACTATTTTATTGATGAGAAATTCACTTACATTACATCATATGGTAGCGAGGCAGGACCTCATGATTTTCCAAGATACATCCCTAACAAAATTTCTATAAGGGAAATAAAAAATGAAATTGCATTACACAATCAAGCTAGGAAATTAAGTGGACCTCAGAAGAAAATTTGTCCTATTTTTCCAATCAAAGTTGGGAAAATGAGTTTGATAGAGAGGACATGCCAGTAAAGAGGAAGAAGAGCTTAATGATGTTTAGTTATACGCATTGCCTCACTATAATTATGATCATATGGGTATAATTAATTAACATTATAAACTTGTTAGTTATATCAAAAAATTTATACATCAAAAACCTCCATTTGATTATGTCTTTGTAAATATTGATGATTTTGTTCAAGCAATTAATAGAGGAAAATTAGTGGATGTGAGGAGAAGGCTAGAATTTTAAGTGTATGGAGAAAATACTTATGAATCCTTCCTCAAACAAAAAATTATCCACTCTTCCATCTCTATTGAGGATCTCAATTATCTTGAATATTTAAAATTTTAATTTACTCAAAACCCTTTAGAGCCAACCCCTGAATCTAAAAAAAAAAAAAAAACTCAGGTTGTAATATTGTCTAATGATTTTGTTATAGTTCATGATCAACTAGTTTGAATGTTGGTAAAATTGACAACCTGGGAGATAAAGTGTAAGACAACCGGAAGGTCACAAAGGATAAATAACATAAACTAGACACAACAGAGCAAGATGAAAAAACAATAAAACAAGGCACCACTATTGGAGATATAATTAAACTTGATTCTCCTAAAGAGATCAATAACGAGGATTCTCAAATTGATAAAGATGCAAAAAAAAAATGATAAAATGGATATTAATAAAGATAAAGATAAACAAGATACTCCTGAGTCTACATTGCTAGATAGCCTTGATAAGGTAAATGAGTCAACAAAGCAGTTAATAAAACCTTATGAGATTTATATTCCTAAGACATATCCTAAAGATTTTTTGACTCTTACTTTTACAAATATCCCATTAAGTGCCTGTATTTTCAAGTCTCTTTCTTAGGTTGAACCAATATTGAAAACCATTCCTTATCTGAATGAACATTATTTCAATTTACAAACAAAATCAGTTGTGAAGAGAACAATGAAGATAAAATTAAATGATTTTGAAACATTCTATGAGTTTAGTTGGAAGGCATAAGCTGACATACAAGACAAGGTTGAAGAGTCATCACAAGCTCTTAGAGATTTTGTAAATTACCAAAAACATTGGATCAGTGAACTCTCAACAAAATATTAGAAAACAACTTCAAAAGAATAAAGAATTAGAAGCAGAATTGGAGAAAAGTAAAGTTTTCAGTGAAGAGCCATGATAGGCTCATTCCGCCTCACTTAAAGAAGATTTTGCTACCAAAAGGACAAACTAGAAAAATGAATTACAAATAAAATTAAATGAGTTAGAAATCAAGCATGTCAAATAGGTGGAAGAGTTGAGGAGAGCTCATCGTGATCAAATCTGAACTATAAAAGAAGAAGTTGATAGTAAGATTGAGGTAATGACTACAACATTAAATAAACAAATTGAAACTCTTCAGCTTCAAGTAAAACAAATTCATGAAACTCATCAAAGCATGAGTATGTTCAAACAACAAACTTTGCAAGTTAATAAACTATTACAGAAAAATCAAGTCAAGTTCTATAAATAGCTAGATAAAATCTATAGATTTTATCAAGAAATTGTGAATCTAAATGATAGAATTTAGTCTCTTGTTGAAGAAAACCAAAGCATCAAGGAGAGATTCATATTGATTCTAGATTGGGAAAAACAATTGGAACCTAAACGTATTTCTAAAGTTTCCAAAAGATACAAAATATTAATGTTTGCTTCTTTAAGTCAAAGAGAATCTAATTCCAAAAAAATTCAGGAATGGAATATAAGAGCCATTCAACATTGTGACTCAGTCTGGGAGACTGAATCAGATTTCATTGAAGAATTTAATTTACCAAGCTCACAAACCTTAAGAAAAGTTGTATTAGTGATTATAAATAAAAAAGAAATTGAGGAAAGAAAAGCATAATATGATAAACAAATAACATAAATGAAAATTTGGAACCTACAAGAATTTCCAAAGTTCCTTCAAATTCTATTTGAGCAGATTAAATTAAATTCCAAATTTCCTAGCAAATACAAAAAAAGGAAAAGATATATTCAAAATTTAGTAGCCAGATGTCATGTTAACATTGATCATTTTCTGCGAGTTCATTTATCTGCAATCACACAACTTTTAACAGATTGGGTAACCTTCATCCAAACAACTACTTTGAATTTTCTACCATAGAAGATAAAGATACTGAAGACGAAGAAGAATATTAAAACAATCTACCCAATTCCAAGAGAAAGATATATTTGATAAGGATCAGGTCTTATTTTTAGCATTATTATTTTCTATAGAAAATCCCAGAGACTTTATATCCTTAGCTAAAAAAACATATCTTATTCTATTTTCATTTTTGTTATTTATATGGCCCATTATCATGGTGTAAGGATCGAGAATTGTTTAGACTCAAGACTTGCATTTTATAATCGAATTATGACTTTAAGCTTTTTGAAGGCCAAATTTCATAATCGAATGTGTTCCTTAGTTTTGTGTTTGATATCATGCAATCATTTTAATTATTTAATTGATGTCTCTAGTAATCATCCTATAACTCATCTACATATTTATTTATGTTGAATGTTATCATATTCTGGTTAATATTTCTTATGATATGTTACAATATATTTTTTCTATCAAAATTATTAAAGTATAGCATATATGTTATATGTTCATGTTTTATATTTGATGGTAAATATTGATATTCCAACAATAGTATTTTAGTTTTCTCTTGATATCGTGATAGATTTCCTTCTAGTATATTGCATCCATATATATATATATATTATATATATATAGATATAGATATAGATATATATAAACCAATAATTATCAGACTCTTGAAAGAGAGTCTTCAAATATTATGTTTGAATGAATTCCCTATCCCCACACCCTCACTGTTGTTTGATTTTTCAGGTCAAATCTTGCTCATACACATAGCAATTTGTATAATTTTTGTAGTTAATTGTAAATATTAACTTATGTCATATATTTCCCCTAATTTAGTTTAATTTTAGAATTTTTTCAATTTAGGTTTAAGTTAGAATAGGAAACTAGGCCTTTGTTCTAGACAATATACAACCAATTCAAAAAAATGGGTCTAATTGGGACCCTCGGGCCAATACTTAAATTGTTGTTGTTGGGAACTCCCCCCTTGTCAACAATTTTGGCACTCAAAGGAGGGCTACAAATAATGTATGGATGATAAATCTTATGAATCTATTCCTCCCATTACATCATCTAATACTAGTACCTCTTCCATATTAGTTCATCTAAGTGAACCATAATATACCTCTTCAATAGTCACACATTTTCCAGAATCATCTTTAGGAGAATATGTTGAGGTCTCTTCTACATCCAACTGCCCAAGGGTTTATACTCACTCGGAAAACAAAGTTTCAGGTTTATCCCCCATCTTCTTTGATATATCTAAAAGAAGAAGACTCAAGCATGAACTTGAAGCTATAATTTCTTCTTCTTCATAAACAAGTCCGATATCTTCTATAGATTTGAGTCCTAAAGCCTCATCAAAATTTTCCACTTATACAAATCCATCATTTCCATTAAAAGAAGTTGATTGGGAAATTGATATTGTAGCAACTCGAACAGTTACACTTGTAACTATTCCTCCTTCAACCTCACCTATTCAATCTCGTCCTTCTTCACCGATTCAAATTTCTGTAGCACCCACTGCTTTTTTTCCAAGCTATGTATTACCTATCACACAACTTATAGGTCCTCCTCCTTTGATATCTTCACCTCCAACGCCACCTACTGGACCACCAGCTACAAGTCCCTCACCTCCACATACACTAACTCTAGGTTCACCTTCTACAAAATGAACAATGACTAGTCAATTTTAGTTGTCAACAAGTCCAGTTGCTATTTCCAGTTATCAACATGATCTTCCTAAAAATTATAAGAGATTTCTTCCTAAATTCAATCTGGATGGGCCTATTACTGTTGAAGAACATATCAAACAATATATGCAATCTTTAAAGTTAGGAGTAGTACAATATGAAGATCATGCAAGATTTTTCCTTTTACATTTGAAGGAAAAGTTATGGCCTAGTATTTTACATTAGCTGATGGCTCTACTACTAGTTGGGAAATTAAAAAAAAAAAAATTATTAAAAAAAATGTGAAGATAAGACCAATACATCCTTAATTGTAGAAATCTCAAGTATTAGAATGAATCCTGGTGAATCAATTAAATGTTTTAATCAAATATTTCTTTTTATTTTAAATAGGATTCCAACTAATTTAAGATCAAGACATGACATTTTGGCAGATGTTTATACTATTGTTTTTCCTTTAGATATTGCGTTTTCTTTCATACGAGCATATAAACAAACATTCTCTTAAACATTGGAAGAAGCCTTGATTGTTGAAAAGAAAATTCTTAAAATAGCCTCTAAACAAGTACCAAGTCAACAAAAAGCTAAAACAATCTCAATTTTGAAAAAAAAAACCATCAATTAGTAAAGTCGTTGCTGATAAAAAAAGAAAAAGAAGTTGTTGACTTAAACTATATTCCAAAGTTAATTAAGAAAATGTCTAATGAAATAACTAATGTCAAGAATGTTCTTTTTGAAACAACTCTTGTAAAGAAACTGTGGAGACCATTTAGGAAGAATCAACCACCTAATCCTAATCAAACCAATGTTGAATAATTGAATATTGATGATTATTCACATGATCATGACTTATGTAGAGCACATAATGATAACCATTGTTAGAAAACATGTAAAAAAATTCTAAATATGTTTAAGTTTTCATAGATAGTGAAGAGGAAGAACAACCATAGGAAGAAAAGAAATTGGAAGTCCAATCTAGCAAAATGGTTAATGTGTTATGGGATTCTTCACAAGTTGGATGAATTTATAATGATTTAATTAAAGATAAAGAAGAAGTCAATGTTCTTTAGACTAAGTAGAAGTCAAAATAAAACTCCTAACCTAACTTCCACTTCAACTATTAATAATCCTCCTAGTCCTCCAAAAACAACACAAAATTTTGATATCACATCCAATGTAGCTCCTCAAATCAAACACATTAAATATGATTTACTAGAATATATGAAGAAAGCTAGGGAAAATATTTCTTTGTTTGAGATTGATGAGCCGCATAAATGGGTAATTGTATAGGCTCATTCAGCCTCGTAATTCGACTTAATCCACCATTTTCATTAGTTTATTGAATTTTTTTATTATATTTATGCTAATAGAGTGAATTGGGTTAGTCATTATGCCAACAAGTCTAATGTGTGCTTTATGTAGTCTTTTTGGTCAATTTGGAGACAAAATCAAAGGTTTAAATGAGCACTTGGCAGCCAAATTCGTGGAGAGGATTTGTAGGAAGGTGTCCCCTTCATTTATGAGCCCTTACCTCGAATTATCCACCATCAGCTCGGAGTTCAAGGGCCACCACATCAATTATCACAAGGGCAGCCGAGCAAGGGCTAGTAAAGTTGTTGTTAACTACAAGTTTTGGCAGCCGAGTTCCTAAATTTTGGGAGGGATGTTGGGGTCCTCAATTTGTATAAATAAGAGGGCTTAGGGCCTCATTTGGGTTGGCAGAAGTTAGCTAGTTTGTAGTTCAATTTTAGTCATTTTTTAGGCAGTAGGTTAACTCTACATTTCAGCACATTTTCGAGCTTTTCCTTGTGGACAGTTTTTGGGATGTAAATATTCTTTTGATCAATAAAGATGAATCCAGCTTTGCACCAGCTCTAATCTCTCTTAGGAGGTTGTAGCTCTTGGGGTTGGGCCCAACCCAAGTGCCCAGTACCTCCTTTGTTTACCTTTATGTGTTTTTGCTACATTCTTAGAATAAAATATGCTATTTATATTTAAATCTTGTTTTGTTATTTAGGTTGCTTTTGATGATTAAAAAGGCTTTTCATGTTCAAATTGATTTGATAGGTTAATAACAAAGAAGATATTCAGAAAAAGGCTATCAAGCACCTTTGATCTCACCTCTCCCTCAGTGGGACCATGAGTTGTGTAGGTTTTAACCCCATACAAAAATTACCTGCATACGAATTCTAAATCACAGGAAAAAATAAAAATGCGAGAGCATAACACATAAAACACTTATACACAGAGAGTTCCCAGTGGATCCAAAAATCGGGACTACCAGCTTGATTTTTTTCATTATGTTCCTTTCAATGTTACAATACATATTTATACATGCCGAAGCATCTAATACCATGGACCGAAAACCATCGCGTCCAAAACCATGGACTGAAAACCATCGCATCCAAAAAAGATGTGTGAAAATCATGCACAAAACCATAGGTGGGTCCGTCCAACCTAACATAGGGTCCAAAACCAAAATTTTATGGGGCGCTGCCCCGGACCCCATAAAGTGGGGTTACGGGTACCCCTCAAACCCCCTGTTAACTATGTGGAAAGAATATAACACAACCCAACACACAAATGAGGTATTGTGTGATGTTGCACCTTTTGATGTTTGTGATATACTATTAGGCCAACCATACTTATGGAGGCGACATGTTGTGTATGAGTCAAGGCCTCGTGCTATTATTATTTCTTTAGGTAATTCGTTATATAGGATAGCGGAGGTAGCCCCACCTACCGCCACCTCTTTGATCACTACTAAGAAATGCAACAAGCTCATCTCCCAGACTAGGAAATTCATTTTCTGTCTGGTTCGCTCCCAAAGTAAGGGGAAGATCGTCACCACATCCATGACCCTCACAAAGGGTTCCTCCACGTAGCAGCAGAATCAGGTGGATACGGTCATAAAAGAAGACAAGAACATCTTCTCCTCACCCACAGGGGTACTGTTGCACTATCAGGTCAAGCATTCGTTCGATCTTACTCCTAGAGAACCTTTACCCAATAGGTCGATCTATCACCACTCCATTTTGGAAAATTCCAAGTACAAGCAGCGACATGATCAGCATCAGGTACCACACAAGTTTCAAGTGGGTGGCAAAGTTTGGTTGCATCTGTAGAAAGAACACCTTACAAGAGCCCATCAAAAGCTCAGGCCACTCTGATATGTTCCTTACACCATTACCAAGGATGTGGGAAACAATGCTTCAAAGCATAACATTCCCCCATTCCTTCGCTTGCACCGAGTGTTCAATATGGACCGCCCTCGACCATGCTTCCCACCATTACTGGACACAACAGAGGTTGCAGAACAGCTCACCAGGGACAAAGTTCAACAGAAGTTTCCTCATCTCATAGAGGAACTCAACGCAATGGGGACCATTGCTTCCTAAGGGGGGAGGAATGATCCAGGTGGATGTTGGTGGCCACCCACCTATCCCACTTGGTCCCCCACAACTATCTCTTTCAGTTTTTCAGTTTCCATAGTTGTAGCACAATTTACTATTTTTAGCAGTTTTTCGGGTCCTAAACTTTCGGAGTCGTTTTGAGGCCCTAACCAACATCTTTTGGGAAAAGTGGGAGAAACATGGATCCAAGGACTGATGTTTCTAATCCAAAAGTTGTAGTTCTCGGATAGATCTTTCTAACGAGGTATCGTGTGCGTTAAACGAAGATCGTATGCCAAAGTTACGACCCCGGGAAGTTGATGTACCAATTTACTCAAAACAGGGCCCATCGTTTGGCGCTTCATCTCCTAAGGTTAGGTTTTTTAATGTTTAGGGTTTTCCATTGTTTCTCAACAATAAATAGGCCTTCAAGCCTCATTGTAACACATTTCAGAGGCAAGTAGTCGTCACATCTCTTCTTAGAGATAATCTACCATCGCCCTAGCTGGTTTATTTCCATTTCTGTTGTAAGCATATTTAAGTATTTTACATTAATGAAATGAAGTATTTTTTCTGTTGCATCTTTGTATTTATGGTCATTTTTGTAATTTTTTGTGTTCCTGTTTAAATCCGGATCAATGGTATCAGAGGGGTCTGCTCTTTCTATGTATTTCTTTGCATGTCCCCAACGAGGTTGGGATATAAGGAGTTAGGGATTGAACTGGTTAAACCCTTGCAAGAGCAGCCTCACAAATCCCAACAGCCTCCCATGGCAGATGAAAAAAAAGATGAGGGAGCAGGAGATCCTATCAAAATCTTGCTCGAAGAAGCCCTCGAGCTACAAAGGAACGAGATGATGGATAGCTTTGCCCAGATCCTTTAGCGGCTACCCAGGGGCGACGCAACTACTTCCAGTAGATACTTTGGAAATGCCACACCTTTTAAGGTACAAGTTAACTTTGAAATCCCCATATTCAAGGGTTAGATAGATGTAGATGTTGTAGATAAATGGTTAAATCTGCTAGAAAGTTATTTTTATGTTCATGATATTTCCAGCTATTAAGGGAATAAGTCCCCTAAGGCTTTGGGTCAGAACCCTATCAGAGCGGGAATAATCTACAGCAAGAATCACGCATAAAACTCAGACAACATGCTTAAATAAACTAACTATGCGAGGATGAACATACCCGAATGTCCTTTGTTTGGGTAGTTTCAGCCAGAGTTCAAACCCTCTACAACTCCTGATGATCTTCGAATCTGCAAATCAACCAATTCTAATACACATAGCAGCATATCGATAAAGCAATTTAGTGAAACCAACTTTATACCATATAAGTAGATGGTTAGTTATACATCAAAATAGTCTTTCATATATAAACCATAACAATAACATCATATGCATAAACAAAGTCGATATCAGTAACAAGACAGTGTTTCTTTTTATTATAGAAAATTATAATAAACATGGAAAATGTTCACCTGAGTCTTCCTCTTCCAGCTCCAAGCGAAACCGTCCTCCAGGTCCATCCAGTCCGAGTCTTCAACAGCCTCCTTCCATAAACAATACCATGATATCTCAAGCAAGTGGGAGAATATCAACACTTAAGGAAACAAGGGTTTCCTGAACTTGGGGAAGTGCTTGAAGCACAGGGATACTTCAGACTTGATCAGGGATAATCTCAGTATAGTAATTATATCTCCTCTTGTTGGGTAGCGCCAGCCCCACGTAACGGTTTTGGGGCTCAAAGCCCATAATTTTGGGTAAAAGTATGGTAAATACTCCGCGAGATGCGCGGAACGCGAAGTGTAATAAGTCAAGTCAAAAGGTTGTCCGCCCAAAAATAATGTAAAATGAGTCGGTCTGTCCATGGTCCGCGGACCATGGAAATGTATAAATAGAGCAAGGCTCTATGGTTAGCAAGTAGTTTTTGGGAAGTATTCTTTTGATCTGGAATGTAATGGGTTTATGAGGCAAGAAGTCTTATAGCATCTGTAAGTCTGAGTCAAGGGAGTTGGTAGAGGGATAGAGACTCTGTAGCTGTGTGCGCGGAGGCCTGGTAGAGTCCACAGCTGTGTGCGCGGACCCATGCAGCTGAGTGCGCAGGGCGGATCTAGTTGTACTAAAGAGAAGATCAATAAAGATAAGAATTTCTGAATCAATGTGTGGTTCTGTTGAAGCCCCTAAAATCGAGTCTACAACAAGGGGGATACCCACCCCGTCTGGACCTTGAAAGCAGCTCCTTTTTCGTTTGGGATGGTGGGTCCGACTTGGGATAATGGGACCAGTTTCCCAATTTGTTTGTGATGATAAGAGTTGATGTTTTCCTTTCTAAAAATTTCTAAATAAAATTCTTTTAATCTAAATCTAATCTAAAACATGCAACTTTATTCTAATAAACGGAAACATCTAATTCTAAAGCTATCCCGGGAATTATCTTTTCACTTATGCGATATAAAATGATTTCTAACAGCAATCGGTAATAAAGATCATTCAATTGCTACAAGAAAAGAATTCATTAAAAATGAATTGTTTCGAATAAGAAATTAGCCGAAACAATTGTGAGAAGCATATCGCATAATAAGTGATTCATACATTTAAGCATAAACAGAATAGTCACCATCGTACAAAAGTGCTAAATGATAACTCAAACATTCAAGCTTTCATATATAAACAACTGAACATAACATATTACTTGACACATAAGCAGAAACCATTAAGAGATAAAAGTACCATTCATAACAAGTCCTACTCATGAGCTTCAGCAATATAGATTTATCTTCTTCTAATTCAATATCTACTAAGAGTACAGAAATGCATTTCAGTAGCAGACATTAAACACAAATATCAATAAACCTCGTTCCATTCATTCATCAAAACCTCCTAAGAGGGTGCGGAAGTGCATGTTCTGAAAAAATGTTTTTGACAAATTTCTAGACCCCTCTCTAAATGCATGAGAGGGGTTAAAATACTACTAACTAAAAACTAAAAATAGTTTATTACAAAAATATAGGAGGAGGTTTAAATGACCATCCTCATTTAAGGCAAGAATAAATAAAAAATAAAACTAAAACTGTATCTGAAAATTAACTATGCATCTGTTCTCTGAGATCGCAAGCATTCAGCATCGACTTCAGGAGTGTCGATTGGCTGACCTCCGATTTTAGTTGTCCTGCGCAAACAGAATTGGCAAGTGCTGGCGCTATCTTTTCGGCATAATTTGTAAGGAATTTCAGAGTCATGCATTGACTGTGCAGTTTAACCAAGTACTGTCAGTAAGTGTCCCAATTCAACTTGGTTAACTTCTTGATTAACTCTGCCTTTTCTTTAGCTTTTTGTCTCCAGCTTGTCTGCAGTTGTTGTGCCTTTGGGAGAAATCCCGGAGCGGTTTCTGATATCAGGTTTGCTCTATGTAGATTTTCATTGACATAGTCAATGACATTACTCGCTACTGTCGCTGCTTCTCCCGCTACTTGTTCTGCATTTTTAATCTATGCATCCCACTTATTGAACAACATTTCTTTGTAGGCTTCATTGATTTTGAACAAGCCTACTTTCTTCCCTTTCTCTAATTCTTGCCAAACCAAGTAATCATAAATTTTCTTATCAATTAAATCATAATCGAGTCGCAAGTCCACGACTTGACTTGTAATTTTATTGCTCATTTCGCAATGGGAACTCCATTGCGAAATTCTTTGGCAGATTGCCTCTTGCTGTTGCAAGAGTTGGTCATTCAAGGCAAGGGCTTCTGAGACAAATTATGTGATTTTGGGGTCGTCTTTATGCATTTCTAACATGGCCTGTAATTGATGTTCCTTTTCAACCAAATTGCTCTGATATCCCAGCTGCATCTATTGAAAGCCCTGTTTTAATTTTTCTAATTTCTCTTCCGCTTCTCGGTTGACGCTAGCCTGTTATAACTGTTGTTGCAAAACTAGGATTTTTTCCTCTCTATCCTTAAGAAATAGCTATACCTCAGATGCTTTATCAATAGT
Source organism: Pinus taeda (assembly GCA_000404065.3). Lineage (NCBI taxonomy): Eukaryota > Viridiplantae > Streptophyta > Pinopsida > Pinales > Pinaceae > Pinus > Pinus taeda. Next base: position 70,116 of record APFE031067180.1, read on the forward strand.
AGTAAAAGCATAGGCTCCTGCGATTTGGGATAACTTAGTCAAATTTTTCTGTAGGATCAGTGGTAGGGTCTTGCCAAAGGACATCTAGCTGCTCTGCCTCAAGTGAGAGCACGCTGTCTAATTTTTGTTTCTTTCTTTGTCTTCTTACCACTACTTTGTGCTACGGACTATAAAATACATCTAGAGGAGGAATCTCTTCTATCTTCAGCGTGATTTCAGATTATGGGTCCATGAGAATATGCTCCGTTTCGAGATTATTACTGACTGTCTCAATGACCATATCTATTATTTTCTGCACTGTATTCTCAGGTGTCTTCATGTTCTTCTCCTCGGTATTAATCAATTCATTAAATGTTTCCCACTCTTTCTCCAGCTCAGCTCTCACTAGCTTTGGTGGCTAGATGAAGGGAGCGGGGACCTTCACCTGTGGTGTCGACAAAACTTGTTGCTCTGGGTGCTCTTTAGATTGGGCAGTATCCCTGACTGACCCTTCACTTTTATTATGGTCACTCTCGAACCGTTTAGAGCATTTTGGTGATTCTTTCCTAGACTTAGACCTGCATTTGTCTGTACTCGAGCTTCCACTTAAACTGATGCTAGGAGTTGGCTCCCTTATTGGTTCTAAGTGCAACTTATCCAAGGGGATGTTTGCTAATCTCCTCTCTCTGTAGAGTTTGAATTCTTGGAATTTCGATGGGCCAAATTGAATTTGGGCCATGCGCAAAATGTCTTTCAGTGTGCTCTTCTGTTGGAAGATGTCATCAAAGAGATCATCTTCTTTAGTGAATACCTTTATCTTGACAGCCGTAGTAAAATATTTTATGACATCAAAGGGATTGAATTGTCTCCCTGGGAATTTAAACAGTCATAGACTCGGCATGTTGTCTACTTCTCTGAAAACATGACCTAAATCAAACAGTGAAAAGGCCCCGCAGGCCACAGGGAATTGTGGCCAGATGGCATTTTTCTCATCTTTCAATTCTTTGCTCATTCCTCCAACCCCGCAGGTTTGGTAGGCAATTTCACGGGCCAATAACTTATCAAGAACATACAAGGGTAGCACATGAGGGGAAGCAATGCCTCCAAATACTCTGATGTAAGTGAAAAACTCTTCTCCAAACCATCTTCTGACAAGGAGAATATCAACTTCCGCTTCGGGGGAAAATCTTGGGGCGTCTTTATTATACAACATTCTGTGAAGAGGTAACATAACTCCATGAAAAATTCTGTAAAAATATGGGATAAACTTGGAATCCCACAATTCCTTATGGTAGATGTGAATGGGCAAGGGATTCTGTATAGTCCACTTCCAACCCATTAGAGAAAATCTAGAAACAGAACTTATTGCATCCATAACATAAGGAGCTAAGAAGAAAGGAGGATAAATCCTCTGAGAGGGAGTTCTTTTAGACCGGTAGTTCCAAATAGCCGAGGCTAAATTATCAGACAATATCTGGGCCCAATCCATAATAGTGGCATTAGTGGCTACATCTAATAGGGGTAGCCACTCGAATGAAAACTTGTTGATGTCAGGCCTTCCAAATAGCCTACATAGCATAGCAGTAGAAAAACAATATGGGGAGGAGAGGGAATGTTAAGTTATGGTATGTTCTATGCTTATAACAGTTTACTTATTTTCCTTATTATATTCCACAGATTAGCAATCACATGTACATAAAGTAAAGTGCAGATAGAACATTAAACGATCGACAGAAAACAAGCCAAGACAAGAGACACAAGATGTGGCGGCTAGCCAGGGACAAACCCCACAATGTGTGGGGAAACCCTTTGATCAAATCTTCTTTTTTCTTCAATAATTCAGCAGAGAGAAATAGTACAATAAATCTGATTCATATCAGCTGTAGCAAACCCTAGATCAGCAACATCAGCATTAGCGGGTTCATCATCAAACTAGGGCAGACGATATCTCACAAACCAACCGTCGGATCGGCATGATTCCACCACCAAAAGTTGCGGCTTCCAGAGGATGTTCAGATGAACCTACATCGCAGTTCAGATGAACCTACATCGCAGTTCAGATGAAGAGATCTTCTAGTCCACGCAGGTCAATCTTTACTTCTACAGTTGCAGCTTCAGTTTTGGCAGCTTCTGGCTTCAAATGTGTGAGAGATTTCTGCGCTGTAGAGAAGTGACTCTTTTCTGTGCAGTAGAGAAGAGACTCTTTTCTGCGCAGTAGAGAGAGAGATATGTGATGAGATGAGTGAGTCCAAATGAGGAAAAGTCCTATATTTATACACAACGTTGGTGTTTGAATAGATGCCACTGTTGGGCTTCTGAGCCTACATGAGTTGTAGGTCGGCGTGATAATAATTCCATAATCAAAATAAATTCATATCTCCATGAATACTTATCGGAATCGGATGATCTTTATATCAATCCTACACCTCTCGACGAGAGGAATTTAATAAAAATATTATCAGCCATGAATAAGATGACCCACATGAAGTTTTGCCCTAGTTACCAATTTTAACACCACTGTCACCACAACTAAGTCTCCCTGCTCTTTACAGACTTTCCCCGATGGGAGGTGATGAAAGGAGATTTTGGGGTATAGCAAATTCCCCTTTCTTTATAAAATTTCGATCACGAGGCCTGTGGGTTATGGCCCACTATCTGTCGGAAGCGTTATTTGATGTGTTTAAGCCTCAGAACCCGGACCATACGACTTAGGCGATTTTTCTTTATAAATCGGGGCCACAACACTTTGTCGGGAATACACAGGATTACATGGAAAACCCCGCTCCGAAAGCATAAGGTTGGATCTCAAATATTATACACCCGCGTTCATAAATATCGGCGGGTCCGCTCTCTCAGTCCATCGCCTTTCCGCTGCACCGTCCTTCGCATTCCCCGATCTCCGATCGATGCGATCTCTGCCGTCCATTACATCCTCTGATCCAACAGCCGATGTCTTTTCCCGCTCGATTAAACTTGCACGACACTTCTCCGTCGTTGATCTGCGCTTAGTGGATTTGACGATCCACAACGATTTCGGGTGGACAACAAGCATGAGGATTAATTGCTCGAAAAGTGGTTTCCTCTTTCCTCCTCGCTGCTACGTGTCGCTTGATGAGTGGAATTGGGTGCTCACCCTTCAATACACACGAATCTGCCACACTCTGAAAACACACGATATTCATATAATTGATATCTTAGATTGCCATCGATCCATACAGTGATCGATGGTCGATCAACAGTCCAACACACAGAATAACTCAGAAAGACATAAATACACAGATACACGGAATTCACACAACACGCATCTATTCATTTTACACAGTATGATTACATCCTAAGGCATTTCAGCGTAAGTCACAGTTCTCCTCTCGACTACATTGTGAATACTCTATGCTTACACAGTTTTTTTGTCTATTCCTCCTTCTTCCTCACACACACACAAACTCTTTTTATAAGAGATTAGAACAGTCGTGGATCATTAACTTGCACGATTTTCTCCCACAATCACTCAAAAATTTCCTTAATTCTCTCTACAGCTCGCTATATGGATATATATGAATACATGGCAGATTACATTAATATTTAATTAAGTCCATCAAATTACTCTGTTTTAAACAGAATTTGTCCCCTGTTTTGCTCCGATGGTCCATGTCGTCCTCCTTGCTCCGCTTTGGATTCCTTCTTTAATGAAGAGTGCCGGATGCTTCTGCATTAGACTCCCGAGGCACAAAAATTTATGACCTCCTGGTCATATGCTTGTCCTTGTCCTTAGCAATTCTACCCACTTCTCAGTGGAACTGCCTTCATGATCTTCTGTGAGCTGCAACCAACCTTTGCAGTAACAGTCTTCCTCTACTACATGATACCTCACCAAGCTTTTTTCTCTAAGCTTAGTCTTTTGGCATCCTTCTGGTTCTCTTCTCTGGAACCAATTGAACACACCTTGCTCTATGTTGTTACAAGTCTTCTCATCTTCTGTTGCCGTTCGCTGTACGACAGTAAAGACCATAACTCTCTAGCCTTCAATATAACTGTACCTCTTCTCCTTCTGCTTGCACTCTTCTTCCTTCTCGCAGGAATGACGAAAGGAGATTTTGGGGTATAGCCAAATTCCCCTTTCTTTATAAAATTTCGATCCTGAGGCCTGTGGGTTATGGCCCACTAACTATCGAAAGCGCTATTTGATGTGTTTAAGCCTCAGAACCCAGACCATACGACTTAGGCGGTTTTTCTTTATAAATCGGGACCACAACACTTTATCGGGAATACAGAGGATTACGCGAAAAACCCCGCTCCGAAAGCATAAGGTTGGATCTCAAATATTATACACCCGCGTTCATAAATATCGGCGGGTCTGCTCTCTCGGTCCATCGCCTTTCCGCTGCACCGTCCTTCGCATTCCCCGATCTCCGGTCGGCGCGATCTTTGCCGTCCATTACATCCTTTGATCCAACGACCGATGTCTTTTCCTGCTCGATTAAACTTGCACGACACTTCTCCGTCGTTGATCTGCGCTTAGTGGATCCGATGGTCCATAGCGATTTCGGGTGGACAACAAGCACGGGGATTAACCACCCGAAAAATGGTTTCCTCTCTCTTCCTCACTGCTACGTGTCGCTTGATGAGTGGAATCGGGTGCTCACCCTTCAATACCACTTATGGGTATGAGGCCGCCCGAAATACCACTTCTACTGTTGGAAACCACTTCTCCGCGAATTAACGCCCTCGCTTCTTCACCATGCGATGACCGTCGATTTATAAGATCAAACGGATCTCATGCATCATTTCTCCAACCTCCTCTTGGACTTGATCTCTCCTGCGATTGATGGATTTACGCCTTTCTCTGCACTTAACACGGATCTGCCACACTCTGAAACACATGACAATCATATAATTGATATCTTTGATCGCCATCGATCCATACAGTGATCGATGGTCGATCAACACTCCAACACACAGAATAACTTAGAAAGACATAAATACATAGATACACGAAATTCACACAACACGCATCTATTCATTATACACAGTATGATTACATCCTAAGGCATTTCAACCTTAGTCACAGTTCTCCTCTCGACTACATTGTGAATACTCTATGCTTACATAGTTTTCTGTTTATTCCTCTTTCTTGCTCACACACACAGACTCTCTTTTTATAAGAGATTACAACAGTCGTGGATCATTAACTTGCAGGATTTCCTCCCACAATCACTCAACAAATTCCTTAATTCTCTCTACAGCTCGCTATATGGATATATATGAATACATGGCAGATTACATTTATATTTAATTAAGACCATCAAATTACTCTGTTTTAAACAGAATCCCCTGTTTTGCTCCGATGGTCCATGTCGTCCTCCTTGCTCCGCTTTGGATTCCTTCTTTAATGAAGAGTGTTGGATGCTCTTACATCAGGAGGAGTCTTGATAGTGTAGGGATTCACTTGTAAAGTATATGTTGATGTCCAAGGATGGAGTGAAGAATGGAGCTTGCTTGCTCTTTAAGCAAGGGACTTGGTCCGCCAGGGATAAGGTGTGAGGATTGGAGGGTTGAGGGTGAAAGGAGAGGCTTATGAACAAGTTTTTCAATCCCTATAATCCTTGGGAAAATTGGATTCCCAAATGGTCCTAGACAAATAGTCTTTATTGAGAAGTGGGACGACACGGGGCCAAGTGGACTTGGCCCAGGTTTAGGGATGGAATGTAGCAACCAATGATGTTCCTATCCTGGACAAGGTGAGGGGAAAGGACCGAACAAGAATACTTTCTTCAAAAGGTTGAATTGATCCTATTGAGGTCTAGCCTTGGGGATGCCTAGGCACAATTCGATCCTAAAGCTAGGGCTTGAGATTCTTGGAGATTCCACCATTAGAATTGCCTCAAATTTGGAGGAGAGGGAAAGGACCCAATGCAGTAGCCTATACGAGATCGAATTTTTCCCTTGGGTGAATGCCCAGAAAATTGATGCCCTAGGTGACCTAATGGGGCTACACTTGGGGAAAAACGGGAAAATGGTTAAAAGAGGGTTGAAATGATCATCCTTTTTGAGAGATCAGGGCCTAGTTCACTTGGGGATATGGAGTCAAGGATAATGATGAGAATGAGGAGGCCCAGAAAGTCAACTTCGTCCAATGTTGAGAGAAAGAAAAGAAAAATGACCTTAAAGCATTTATGCTTCAAAGCAAATGATGCAAGCATCTCGAGATAAATAAATCTCTAGGATATTTCATTCATATAACATTGGCCCATACATTAAATTAGCTGCTCAATTCCACATTTTGATAATTCAACAACTAGCCCTAATTTTGGTAGTATGCAACAAAAAGAATAATAGCACCAAAATTTACTTATAATGTTATAGAGTATGTCCAACTAGCATTTTGTTTGCTCAATAAAGCTCCAAGACAAGAGAAGTAGCCCAAATCCATAAATCAAAATTCATCCATCTCCAAAAATATCCACCAAGGAAAAAGTGTGAAAATACTCTATGAGTAGAGAGATCCCAAGTCAAGTGATGATACAAATGAGTGTATCTAACATCAATATATAGCCTCCTAAGGAGTTCGAATTAGCCTATTGTTAAAATTGGCAACTAGGGCCAAACTCCATGTGGGTCATATTATTTATGGCAGCTGATATTTTTATTGGATCCCTCTCATTGAGAGGTGTAGGATTGATCTAAAGATCATCTGATTCTGATAAGTATTTATGAATTTATGAATTTATGAATTTATTTATGTTATGGACAAATTGTTAAGTTGGCTAGCAACTTATGTAGGCTCAGAAGCCCAATAGTCATGTTTATTCAACCTCTACGTTTTAGTATAAATAGAAGAGGACTTCAAGTCATTTCGACACACGCTTGGATCTCTTCCTCTCTCTACTTGTCTTTGGGTTTTAGTAGGATGAGAGATCCTAAGGAAAAGTCGGAACAGCTGGAAAAGCTGGAACTATCGGAAAGCCGAAATTGTCGGAAAAGCCGGAATTGCCAGACAAGCCGGAAACGCTAGAAAAGCCGGAAATATTGGGAAAGCCAGAAAAGCTAGAAAAGATGGAACTGCTGGAAAAGCCGGAAAAGCCGAAAATGCCAGAATTGTCGGAACTGCCGGAAAAACTGGAACTGTCATAAAAGCCGAAACTACCGGGAACTAACTTAACAGCCGGAGCATCTGTCTCCGAAGGAAGGCAGCATGATGCATGAGATCATGGGCAGCATAATAAGCAGCATGATGATATGAGCATGGACAGCATAATGATGCATGATGATATGAGCATGGGCAGCATAATGATGAATGAGATCATGAGCATGGGCAGCTTGATGAT
>APFE031067180.1:78330-89028 GCA_000404065.3 Pinus taeda
AAGAAATTGAAATAAATTGCTCTAGCATAGAACATACCTAAAATTAACATGGTATCAGAGCTGAGGTGAAGACAATGCCCAAGCAAGAGTGAAAGAGCAATCACCAAAGACAATAGAGACAAGACAAAAGGATCAATGGGTTCCACATCTCTCTTCTAAGTTCACAAAGGGTGAAGTCGAAGCAGAACATATTATCAGAATGGCGTAGCGAAAGTTTCTGATGGCCCATCCACATATCACTTCATTGGGAAGTTCGGATCTAAGGGTGGAAGGAAAGGCGGATGCGTTGGTTGTAGTAAGTTCGGCCATTATGCGAAGGAGTGTCCGAAGGTAATGCAGGTCATCAAGGAAATGGTCGACTCTTCAAAGAAAGCAAGTAACCTTGAATCACTTTTATGTACCTGATCGCAAGAAGAACCTGGTGTCCATCTCGTAAATGGAAGTCAAAGGTTTCAGGGTGGCGCTCATCGATGGAAACATACGTGTTTGGAAATAGAATTTTCAATGATGTTTTTGAGTTCAGGGTTGTATCAAATTGTAGGAAGTCCACTGGGGACCATGTCCATTGTCACGTAGCATCGAAGGTCTGTGAGTCAAATGGTGACAAGGATGCCTTAATTCAAAAGGAGCATGAAAGTACATGTCTGAGATGTACCAAAGGAAAATCTTACAAGGGGACCATTCCCCTCATATAGCAGGTCCACAGGTCTGGAACAACCCAAGGGGTCTGAGATTGATAATCAGGAATCTCGCATATGCAGGTGGAAGAAAGCCCTCTATGGCTTGAAGTAAAACACCCCGGGCATAGTGTGAGAGGATCGATAGCTGTCTGATAAAGCTGAGATTCACTAGGAGTGAAACGGATCCAAACCATCCGAAGGTTGTGGATGATAGACCTCTCATACCGGCACCTTATGAGGACGACCTACTTCTAACAGGTGCAGACCCTCTCATTTGCTAAAGTAAGAGGGAGTTGGATTCTAGATGTGGAATGGTGAACTGCAAGCCTGTGACTACCTCGAGGATCTTAACTTTCAGAAGTTATATGGTAGTGATGTCGGACCAGATTTGGGAAATGCCTCTGAATCACATAAACTCATTCGCGTTGATGTTCTTGGTGACCTTCCGTTCGGACATATGTTTTGCAGTTAGCATGGTGAGCTCATATTTGGTTGAACCTCACTAGATTGGTGCCAAGAATCTTTTGAGATGTCTTCGGGGCATAATCTCTCATGGATTGAAATACACTGCCGGAAATATGAAACTGCATGATTATTTGAATGCTGATTGGGCAGGCAGTGTGGAGGATCACTAGAGCACTTCTTAGTGCTGTTTCTCTTTGGATTCTGCTTCGATATCATGGATGAGCAGGAAGTAGAAGTCAGTTGTTATAAGCACCGCTGAGACCGGATACATATCTACGAGTATGATCTCGTATGAAGCTGCCTGGTTGGGGAAGCTCTTCAAGTGAGCTATTTGTACCATTGTGATTTTATGTGACAACCAAAGGAGGGATTCAATTATTGAGGAATCTTGTATTCGACGATTGCCCTAGCAGATAGACATCAAATACTACCTTTTCTGGGATATGGTAAGTCTATGAGCAAGGAAGCTCCATTGCTATGAGATGATGTACAGGTTGCTACACTTTGTCTAAGCCCAAGGGGGGAAAGATTAAATCTGTGTTTTCTCGAACGACTTGGAGTTGTCAAGAGACCCTTGTACAAGGGTCCTGCATGTTGTATACATTGAGCTCTTGGAGCTCTCGAGGTTTGTGGTTCTTACTGGAGCAACATACGACCACAGGGTGACTCACCCTCCCCTGGTGGTGCGCACTGGGACAGGATGATTCGCTCTCCTGTGGACAAGATGATTCGCTCTCTTGTGGGACAGGATGATTCACTTTCCTGAGAACAAGATGATTCGCTCTCTTGTGGGACAAGATGATTATCTCTCTTGTGGGATAGGATGATTCGCTCTCCTGTGTAGTAGGATGATTAATTCTGATGTGGGGTCTGGATGATGTGTTCTCCATGACGATTGTGTAGCTGGATGATTAATTCTTTTGTGAGGTTTGGATGATGTGTTCTCCATGACGATTGTGTAGTAGGATGATTAATTCTCCTGTGAGGGCTGGATGATGTGTTCTCCATGACGATTGTGTAGCGGGATGATTAGTTCTCCGGTGAGGCTTGGATGATGTGTTCTCCATGGCGATTGTGTAGCAGGATGATTAGTTCTCCTGTGAGGACATGATTGAATAAGTTCTCCTGTCGAGGCATCCTACCCATGCAGTCTGGGATTCATGGGAAGTACCTCTCATCTGATCAACGAGCAGGGAAATGAGGATAGGGACCATAGTAGTACCGATGGATGCATCGCTGTATGTAGTGTACTCCCTATGCTAGGATGACCTTCATTGATTGGGATCAATGATACTGGTCGAGTCGGGGACCAGTGGTAGGAGTTGTACCTACTATGACATTGACTTCGGGTCAGTTGAGGACTGGTCTGGGACCAGTGGTACACACTCTGACAATGACTTCGGGTCAGTGGAGAATGGTATGACACATTCTCGATCAATTCTTCTTCTTCATCGTTCAGCAGAGCTTATTTGAGCAGAGCAGAGCCAACAGAGCTGAGCAGAGCCAGCAGAGCTGAGTAGAGCCAGCAGAGCAGAGCAGAGCCAGCAGAGCTGAGCAGAGCAGAGCCAGCAGAGCTGAGCTGAGCAGAGCTGAGTAGAGCAGAGCCAGCAGAGCCAGAAGAGCCAGCAGATCAGAGCCAGCAGAGCAGAGCAGAGCCAGCAGAGCTGAGCAGAGCCAGTGGAGCTGAGTAGAGCTAGCAGAGCTAAGTAGAGCAGTTCAGGGCTCTGATAGCAGAGATAGTACAATTGGACTTATGGATCAGCGGATGGAGTTCTCCCGAGTCGAGAGGGAGTGATAAAAGTGGCAACTAGGGCCAAACTCCATGTGGGTCATATTATTTATGGAAGCTGATATTTTTATTGGATCCCTCTCATTGAGAGGTGTAGGATTGATCTAAAGATCATCCGATTCCGATAAGTATTTATGAAGTTATGAATTTATTTATGTTATGGACAAATTGTTGAGTTGACCAACAACTTATGTAGGCTCAGATGCCTAACAGTCTTGTCTATTCAACCTCTATGTTTTAGTATAAAATTATAAATAGAAGAGGACTTCAAGTCATTTCGACACACACTTGGATCTCTTCCTCTCTCTACTTGTTGGGTTTTAGTAGGAGGAGAGATCCTCAGAAAAAGCCGGAAAAGCTGAAACTGCCGAAAAAGTCGGAAAAGCCGGAAAAGCTGGAACTGCCAGAAAAGCCGGAAAAGCCAGAAAAGCCAGAAAAGCCGGAACTGTCGGAACTGCGGAAGGCCAGAACTGTCGGAACTGCGGGAAAAGTTGGAAACACCGGGAAAGCCGGAAATACCAGAAAAGCTAGAAAAGCCACAAAAGCCAAAACTGTCGGAAAAGTCGAAAACGCTTGAAAAGCCAGAAAAGCCGGAAACGCCTAAAAAGCCGGAAATGCCAGAATTGTCGGAAAAGCTGGAATTGCCAGAAGAGCCGGAACTACCGAGAACTGTCGAAACAGCCAGAGCATCTGCCTCTGAAGGAAGGCAGCATGATGTATGAGATCATGGGCAGCATAATAAGCAACATGATGATATGAGCATGGGCAACATAATTATGCATGGTGATATGAGCATGGGCAGCATAATGATGAATGAGATCATGAGCATGGGCAACCTGATGATGAATAAGACCATGGAAGATGCAACATGAAGATGAGAGCAGCTCAGTCATCAAGGTTCAACACATGTGATAGTATAGCAAGGTGTCACACGGTAATGTGCAACAAATAGACAAGATGCAGCACTATGATAGGTGAACGAGTCACCTTAGAGAATCAGTTGAAGCCATATGTCTTCAACTGATCTCATGCCGATATCAAAAGTGAAAGTGATTGACTTCTATTGTAAATGTACTATCTCTCTCACTTTCTCTGCTGAACTTTGAAGAACATAAAAGAAGAATTGATAAAGTGTTTCCCCACATTGGGGTTTGTCCCTGGCTAGCGCCACATCTTGTGTCCTCTTGTCTTGGCTTGGCTTCTGCGATTTATATTTATGTTTTATTTGCAGTTTACTTTATGCTGATGTGATTGCTAATGTGGAAAAGAAATTGAAATAAATTTCTCTAGCATAGAACATACTTAAAATTAACACCTATGGGCTTGCATTCGCCCCTAATGATAAAATAATGTGCAAATAAAACCCCTATTGGTGACAAGCCCACCAAACTAGCTCATAAGTGTAAAAATAAGCCTCACTAGGGGCCAAATAATAATATGTGCATGTCGTAGGGCCCTCTAAAGGCTCAATCATATCCTGAAGTGCCATATTGAGGAATAAATTCCTCGGGATATGATGGACAAGGGGTTGGTCCCTTGTTCTCCAAGTAGGAGACATGTGGTGCTCCCATTGGGTATGAGGGCACATCGATGACCCCATGGGTCTCCATATGAATCAGAGATCCTCTGCAAGGGTCCAAGTGGTGGAATGAATGTTGCCATGACAACGTACAAGTCTTTGGACACCTGTGAAGATTGTGGGGCTCCTGTGGGGGTCTGCTGGGCATAATGTACCAAGCATATCATCATCATCCTAAAAGTGGATTGCTAGAAATCTCTGAGCATCCATAAAGATCCGTGGAGTGCTGTCTGTTGCTGTGGAGGCCAATGGCTCTCTATGCACACCCTACATGTGCCAATGTAGATCTCTGGGGCTTAGGATCCCATATAGGGAAACTATACGCAAATGGAAACCACCTGTAATCTTGCATAAGATCTAATGCATTCCCTAGGCTTCCAGTACAACTAGTCATAAAAATAATTGGGTAAAAAGCTTACAAATCATGGATAGCAACGAGGGTACTTCATAATGGCATGCCCTTGCATAGTGGGCTTTGGCATGTGCTAGTGTCTCCAAGCTCCAAAGGGGGTTAGCCAAGTACCTTATTAGGCGTTTTCATCCCTTAAAGGGAATAGTATGTCCAAGGTACATCCCTCTAATTGGCGTGGCAAGTGACAAATAAGTGGAATGGAGTAGGGATTGAGAGGGGCAATCCTGTGCCACGTAGTGGGGCATAGGGTATCTAGATAAGGGGAAGCCCGCACCTGGGTATGTAATGTGTAGGAGGGAGCAATCATGGTACTTGAGGTGCCTCGACCTTGATTTTTCCACCCCTTTTTATATGCCTTTTTCCTTTTATGAATTTCTTTAATTAACTGCTCGGGGCTCAAAGGACAAGAACATGATATGTAAGATATAACAGTGGTTACCCCCTTTTAGGTAGGGTGCTTCATTGCCCTCTAGGGGTTGGGACAATCATGGGTTCCTCAATGATAAAGGAGGGTCATCTAGGGCCTATGGAACCAAGGTGATGGGTAATGATTGGGGTAGAGCTCATGTATTGGCTTTTGCCCACGTGCTAATTATTTTTGTCCTGGCCATCTTTTGCATTTTGGGGTACAATTTCCTGTTAAATGTGGCTATTTATGTTTTTCACTTTTTCTTTTAATTGCTTCAACCTCCGGGGCATCATTCTATGCCTGACCCAAGGTGGGGGTAAGGGGATAGGGAGGCTAGCCCTATGTGGATCAGAATGGGAATGTGGATCCAGGTGGGAGAAATAATGAATGGGGGTATAGTGAGTGGATAGGGAGTAATATGTGCGGATAAAGGAGCAAGACCTCGCACTCAAAGTCGGGGTTTCCCAAGTAGTACCACCCTAGAACCAAATGGTCAATAAAGGAGATCCCACAAGTCTAAGATGCAAAGGTAACAACCAAAAGAGATCAGGGGGACAAGAGGACAAACTAAGCCCACTCTTTCCACCAAATCCCCCCATCAATCCATACCCAAAAGTATCCATGATAAGTAAACCCAATACTCAATTACCAAATGACAAGACATACCTTTGGATTCGGGAGGCCCACCTTCAAACATACGATTAATATAGGTGGGTGAGCGACCACATGGCTAGCTTAGCTGGCAAACAAATGGCACAACGAGCTAGTAGGAGGCATCAAGTGGCTATTGGTTGTCAGATGAGGCTCATCATGGAGAAAAAATTTGTGTGGGGATATCATCCACAAGGTGGTGGGTAACATTTGGCTCGAACTGGGACGTGATCTCTCGAAGAAGTGGACGAGGCTACTCGAACGGGAGATCACGAGAACTCCAACAATCTCTTGGTCACTGTTTACCTATTATGTGCACATGTCAAAGATCAAAGCCACGGGGCAACATGTTTTTTACATTGTCTTATGATCACCCGTGCTTAATGTTAGCCCATAAACCAACAAGAAATAAAGTATGCAATTTTTCGTTTTTTATGTACATGCAATCTAATCTATCATGAGAAACATAATTTGCAGTTAGTTCTAATGCAAAAGTCATCATGCAATGCATACTACCCTAACATGCATTTGGCGATGTTAATACTAAGTGTAATCATAAAGCCAATGCAACCAACATATCATTACATCAATATACATATGCTTACCAATATGATTACTCATGTAGCAACCCCCAAATCGAATGCGGACATAGTCACATGGGTGGGAGGCAGGAAAACATGATCTCCATTCGAAGTAGAGGGAGGTCCTAGGAGAAAGAAAATTGGTCATTCTAGAGGTCCAGGGCTCCCCTTCTATGTACAAAATGGAGGAATGAATGATCACTCTCGAAACTCCTCATCGTAATCACTGCTTGTAATATCATGCTTCAAGGATGTCACATGGTTGTGATGAGAGGGGAACAAAGGGTGAGAGAAAGGAGTGCAACAAATAGGTCTCTCAATGTAATGGTCATAGCGGGGAGGGGAGGTCGCAGAGTGATCATATTATCATAATCTCGAGGATGGGTCAAAGGGGATATAGTATATTCAATGGGATTTTCCTTGACACTATACTTAGGAGGGGGAAAAGCTCACATTTACTTGAAATCATAGACTAGAGGTGAGGGAATCACTTGATGAGGACTCAAGATGATGACCAATAGGAAAAAGGGAGAAAGAAGCGTTGTATTCAATAGGTTGCGCTTTCCCAAAATCATAATCTAAAGGCTCAACTAATTTGAACGTAGAATTAGACTCAAGAGAAGTGGGAGCCCTATCAATGTTCTTAGTACCAAAGATTAGGTCTTCTAAAAGGAAAAATTGATTACTTCCAATTGCTCCTCTTTATGCAAAGGAAATTGAAGACTCTCCTTCCCAAGGTTGTCAATGGGTATGTCATCATAAGTAGTGCCTGAGGGGAAAGGAAGATCAATTTCATCCTCATCCTCCTTGTCGGTGTCATAAATAAGAGCACAATCAAATTGAGGACCAACAATTTCCCATTTTTCCTTTTCAATGTGGAGATAATCTTCAATGTCATATTCCAAGGGGCTAATGGGATCATCTCTCTCAAGGTTTTCAAAAGAGGTTTCATCAGGATTAATATCCTTGAGAAAGGTAAGGTTGGTCTCAATTTCTCTCTCCATAAATTCACCCTTCTAGCACATGTGTCCTCAAAATCATCATTTTCATTATGTGGACCCAAGGAGGACTCATCTTCTTGCTCATTATCTAGATTCTTAATGTCTTGATGAACCTCGATGAAGGCTTCCTCCTAGATACTTAATGTAAGGTGTACTTGGAAATGTCTAAGAAAGCCATAAATGAACTCTTCAATAGATGAGATGCTTCTAGGTTCGTGATTTTGCAATCATGAGTTATGACCATAGGGAGAACTAGAGAATAACAACATAAGGACATCTTGGTGGACTGCTTTCTCTTTTGAAGTGTATGCATTAAATATTTCCACATGGTCAATTGCGGAGCTTGGGTCACCATCGAACATGTGTTACCCACATACCATCCTTCTTGTGACATGATTGTGATGTTCCAAGATGCTAGCAATGTCCAAAGCGAGAAATTTATGAAAGAATGGCAGCCTATTTGAGGTATACATAAAACATATGTAGGAGTCGCCGCGGTGAAATTAAAGATGCCTAGAAAATGCTTGCTTCACCCTACAAGCATCGACCTTAAAGTTCAATGAAGAACTAGGGCTTTGTTCTTCCAATGGAGTTTCCAATAATGATATGTCGATATGTCGTACGAGGAACAAAATACACGTCTCGTGTCCCCAACAACGACGCCAGAAATGTTACCACTCAAACCAACAAGGGACCTAAAGGGGTTGCTAAAAGGGCAACTGCTAGGTCAGGGAAATTCTAGAAGCTTAGCCCACTGTCACCACAACTAAGTCTCCTTGCTCTTACAGACTTTCACTGATGGGAGGAGTCCCGTTAGTGTAGGATTCACTTGTAAAGTATATGTCAATGGATAGGTGAGAAGTGGCCTTGAAAACCCTTTCCCAAGGATGGAGTGAAAAATGGAGCTTGCTTGCTCTTTAAGCAAGGGACTTGGTCCAATAGGGATAAGGGGTGAGGTTTGGAGGGTTGAGGGAGAAAGGATAGACTTATGAACGAGTTTCTCAATCCATATAATCCTTGGGAAAATTGGATTCCCAAATGGTCCTTGACAAATAATCTTTATTGAGAAGTGGGACCACATAGGGCTAGGTGGACTTGGCCTAGGTTTAGGGATGGAATGTAGCAACCAATGATGTTCCTATCTTGGACAAGGTGAGGGGAAAGGACCAAACAAGAACACTTTGTTCAAAAGTTTGAATCGATCTTATTGAGGTCTAGCCTTGGGGATGCCTAGGCACAATTCAATCCTAAAGCTAGGGCTTGAGATTCCCGGAGATTCCACTGTTAGAATTGCCTCAACTTTGGAGGAGAGGGAGGGGACCCATCAATGCAGTAACCTATAGGAGATCAAATTTTTTCCTTTGGTCAATTCTCGGGAATTTGATGCCCTAGGTGACCTAATGGGGCTAGACTTGGGTAAAAAGGTGAAAATGGTTAAAAGAGGGTTGAAATGATCATCTGTTTTGAGGGATCAGTGCCTAGTTCACTTGGGGATATGGAGTCAACGATAATGATGAGTAAGAACTTGGTTTCTTGATCAAGGAGGCCCAGAAAGTCAACTTCATCCAATGTTGAGAGAAAGAAAAGAAAAGTGACCTTCAAGCATTTATACTTCAAAGCAAATGATGCAAGTTTCTCGAGATAAATAAATCTCTAGGACATTTCATTCATATAACATTGGCCCATACATTAAATTAGCTAAAACATGCTCAATTCCAGATTTCGATAATGTAGCAACTAGCTCTAATTTTAGCAGTATGCAGCGAGAAGAATAATAACATCAAAATTTACTTACAACGTTATAGAGTATATCCAACCTGAATTTCGTTTGCTCAATAAAGATCTAAGACAAGAGAAATAACCTAGATCCATACATCAAAATTCTTCCATCTCCAAAAATATCCATGAAGGAAAAATTGCGAAAATACTCTTATGAGTAGAGAGATCCCAAGTCAAGTGATGATACAAATGAGTGTATCTAACATCAATATATAGCCTCCCAAGGAGTTCGAATTAGCCTATGGGCCTACATTTTCTCGTAATGATAAAATAATGTGTAAATAAAACCCCTATTGGTGACAAGCCCACCAAACTAGCTCATAAGTGTAAAAATAAGCCTCACAAGGGGCTAAATAATAATATTTGCATGTCGTAGGGTCCTCTAAAGGCTCAATAATATCCTGAAGTGCCATATTGAGGAATAAATTCCTCGAAATATGATTGACAAGGGGGTGGCCCCTTGTTCTCCAAGTAGTAGACCTGTGGTGCTCCCAGTGGGTATTAAGGCACATAGATGACCCCATGGTTCTCCATATGAATCAGAGATCCTCTGCAAGGGTACAAGTCCTAGGACACCTCTCAAGAGTGTGGGGCTCCTGTGGGGTCCTATTGGGCATAATGGACCAAGCATATCATCATCATCCCAAAAGTGGATCACTAGAAATTCTGAGCGTCCATGATAATCCGTGGAGTGCTGTCTACTGCTTGGAGGCTAATGGCTCTCTATGCACACCCTGTGCCAATATAGACCTCTGGGGGTTAGGATCCCATATAGGGAAACCAAACCCAAATGGAAACCACTTGTAATCCATGTGCCAACATAGACCCTTGGGGGTTAGGATCCCATATAGGGAAACCAAACACAAATGGAAACCACTTGTAATCCATGTGCCAACATAGACCCTTGGGGGTTAGGATCCCATATAGGGAAACCAAACCCAAATGGAAACCACCTGTAATCTTGCTTAAGATCCAATGTGTCCCCTAGGCTTCTAGTACAACCAGTCATTAAAATAATCAGGTAAAAAGCTTACAAATCATGGATAGCAACGTGGGTACTCCATAATGGCATGCCCTTCTGTAGTGGGCTTTGGCATGTGCTAGTGTCTCCAAGCTCCCAAGGGGATTAGTCGAGTACCTTATTTGGTGTTTTGTAACGAACATAAATTGTATAAAATAAATAAATATATATAATAAATAATGAAATGATGATTATGTTAAATAGTCATTAATGTTAGGATATTCCGACACATAGGAAATAGTTAAGTATAACTTGGTCTAATGTAGAGTTAGGTAAAGTGTGTTTCTTTACTATGTACTTTTGTAACTTACAATCCGACGGTCACGAATGT
>APFE031067180.1:90454-120411 GCA_000404065.3 Pinus taeda
GGGGGGAGGGGGGGGAGATTTTTTAAAAACATTATCATTCACTTCCGCACATTCGCGCACTTCGTCGGCATCTTCAACAACCTTTCTTCAAAAAGCCATAACTTCTCCAGCCGGAAGCCGTTTCAGAGCCGTTTTTTTTTGAATCGGCCTAATTTTTCAAGATCTTTCCATTCGAACACTTAGTTTCAACATCTACAACTTCAATGTCTATTAAAATGGAAAGTCCATGCCAAGTTATTCTTGACAGCACCAACTACTTCGAATGGTGGTCCTACATTGTGGATTTATTTAGAAGTAAAAGTCTTTACAGAATAGCCTCAGGCCAAGAAACTAAACCTAAAGATGAAGATAAGGCAGCCAAATGGGAAAATAGGCAAGATCAAGAATTCCTAGCCCAGGAATTCGAATTCTCTAGAGTTGAGCAACAACAAGGGGCAACAATTTTACGAACCCCAGCAGGGAGTGCGCAGACTAGCCCAACAGTAGCACAAAGGAGAGAGGAGGTCATTTGACTTTCTATTTTTGGCAGAAATGGCAAGCAATGGCTTGAGGGATCATGACAGATTGGATGGAGCATCCAACTATGTCATCTGGAAGGCTAGAATGTCATTGCTTCTAGATGAGCATGCCCTCAAGACATATGTCGATAGCATGGTGGCTGTGTCTGTAGATGCAAATTTGTTGAGGAAGTACTGATCAGAAATGGCGAAGGCCAAGAGGATGATCCTTGATGGAGTAAAGGATCACGTAGTCATGTCGCTAGTAGAGGGACTGCTAAGGAGATGTGGGATGCCTTGGCAATGCTATATCAAGGATCTTCCTAGCAGCGGAAGATGTACTTGCAACAGAAGCTGAGATCTGTTCAGATGCAGAAGGGGGAGCGTGTGGATCCATTCCTCACGAAGCTTAAGGAGAACCGTGATGAATTGTCTGCTGCAGGGGCATACACCTCAAGATTCAGAGTTGGTTAGACTAGCCCTCAATTCTGTCTTAGATGAGTGGAAAGTCTTTGTCCAGAGTATCCTGGGCAGAGCAACATTGCCAAATTGGGATGAGATGTGGGCATCTCTAAAACAAGAGGAGCTGAGGAGAGACTTAGTCAAGGTTAAACTTGACAAAAGCAACAACAGTGGGTCAAAGCCTAAGGAGGAGGAAGATAATGCATCCCTTGCATCGAAGGGACAAAAGGAG
This sequence comes from Pinus taeda, assembly GCA_000404065.3. NCBI lineage: Eukaryota > Viridiplantae > Streptophyta > Pinopsida > Pinales > Pinaceae > Pinus > Pinus taeda. The sequence continues at coordinate 91,646 of APFE031067180.1, forward strand.
CAACGGAGACGTAAGACGGACGTCTCGAAGATCAAGTGTTTTAGGTGTGGGGAAATGGGTCACTACGCTACTCAGTGTCCTCTCAAGAAGAATGACAAGGATGAAAAGCATGATCTGAAGGCTGCGCATGCGAAGTTTGAAGAGGAGGAGTTCACCATGACAACCGAGATATCTCCAAGAGGGAGGTGTGCTGATTTGGAGTTGTAGTTCGAAAGAGCTACAGATGGGAAGGATCCTTGAGGAGGCCACCTCTTGGATCAGAAGTAGCAGGATGGACTAGTGTCGGATGGTGCCGAGGAGTGTCAGAGAGACAGTTGCAGTGGCTAAGAGCGTCAAAGTTTGAGCAACGCAGAGCAGAGTTGGCAACATTGCAGATGGCATAGAGCAGAGGTCAACAACAACATAGTAGATTCAGAGGGTCAGTGCAAAGACTAGCAGCAGTCATACTTCAACATTCACGTGGTATCATACTGAACACAGTTAGTTCAGTAATTTTGGGTGTTTTTCCGTTGCTGATGAAGAAGCAAAAACAATTTGCAGTGAAGAGGCAATGGCAGTGGTAGCAGCAGCACGGATGCGGCACTTGAGAGGGAGCAGTAGTACGAATGCAATGTTGATAGTGGTAGTGTCAGCAGTAGTATAGTTGCAGCAACAACACAGTAGTTGGTGGACAACATGTCAGACATTAACAGCGCAGAGGACGATGCTTCAGAGTTAGAGCAATGTGCAACATCATATATTGCTAGAGCACATTCCTCACTAAGAGGGAGTGTTGATTTGGGGTAGCATTGGATGTGCTCTAGGACTCAAAATTTCGAAGGAGGCTTAGACACATGCATTCTCCAATACGTAGAAATCTTTTTGGGAAATTCCACCTGGAGACAATTTTATTAAAATAATTAATTATTTTTAATGGGACCCTAGGTCTAAACTTAGGAAATTAAAATAATTAAAGGGTATTAATATAAACTGTGGGTGAAAATTCTTGAAGAAGGCGAAGATCAAGTCAATATGATCCTACCCATTGATTAGAATCTAATCTAGGCAGTTGATTGATCAACGAGAGGATTATAACAGGAAGCTTGATGGGCACTTGGAGAACACACTGAGAGATCAAGAGATCGAATTTCTGAAGTGAGAAGTTCTCAGGAGGAAATTTTGATTGAGTAGATTTCTTGAAGTTGAGGGGCAGGGATAGCATCCGGAGAGAGAGAGTGATTTTGTCAGCCGGAGAATCATCAACAGAGAGAGATAGAGAGTGATCCAGGGACTCTCACGTAGAGGCTGACGCAGGGCCATGCAGAGGCAGCGCAGAGGGTGAGAGAGAGTTTAAAATTTTGCAGTAGAGTCAGTTTCAGAAGCCGGGAACCGGGGTGTGAGACCGAGAAGCTGAGAGCAGCGACTCCAGGCAACAAATCGATCAGCTGGCTGGGTGACGCAGTGCCTAGAGGGGTTGACGCAGGGACTGTGTGAGGGTTGCGTAGAGGCAACGTAGGGCCTACTAGAGGCACCTCATCTAGTGACTGGATCAACCGAGATTATTCTTAGTGATTGTGTGAGGTAATCTGACAAATATTTCTGCTAGTATTTCTCTCTCTATAACTGAATAACCCCGTGAGGTATTCTGAGATGTATTTAGAATTTGCTACTGCTTAATAATAATAAACCCTCAGATCCGTTGCTTCAGTTTTCTCGCATTGGGTTTTTCTGGGGACATTTGTCCAAAAATAACGGTGTTATTGTGTTGTATTTTCTTTCTTGCTTAGTCTCTTGTTTTTGCATATAATTTCATTAAGTGAAGGCTGCAGTAGTATTTACTTCGATATTTACCATAGCACACAATAAATAACTTGTATGAATTAACAAGTAGGAGAAGTAACATCAGTTTGCTGCAGTAGGAATTCTAGTTAAGGAATTTTTTCAAAGTCAAGTCTTTTGAGAAAAATATTATAAGTAATTTGCTATCAAAGTAAGAAGATGAGAAAGTTAGCATAGCAAGGCAATGGAAAAAACTTCTAGTCCCTTGAAGGTCTTCTCGATTGCCGAGAAGGTGTAAAGAAAATATCTGGCTTACAAATAAGTTGTTTAGATAAGATGTTTTTTAAGAGGAAAAGGGGGAAAATAATATATGTTTTAGCAGCTAAGGAAAACTCGCATTTATAACCTCATGCTATGAGTGCGACCTCACTACTGGTCAATGAAAGTTGTTTTGACCAAAGGGTAATGTATTTTTCTTTGCTGTCCCTATCTTATACCATAAATACTTTACCCAGTTCTGAGATGCTACTGACAAGAGGTCGCAGGTCACACCCTTTGTTATTCATTATTTCTTGTGACTTGTTTTGTTGATATGTAATGCGACCTACAACATGACCCTTAGGTGCGACTATACTTAGATCACAAGTTTTACAATTGAATTGTTTCCAAAATTACGATCTCGCTCTGTACTAGAATTGTAACTAACGAATGCAATGACGTCACAAGTCACTGTTAGGTCATCATTTTCCCAAAATGCGACGACCGATAACCATTGGACCTGCAACTTACATTTGCACTTGAGTTTGTGACCGACAACCAATATGCTAAGGAACAAGCCAAGGAGACCAGTTCCCATGTCCCAAAGGAAACTGCAATGAGGGATTTGCCCATTTCTTCTCCTCAGTTAAAATGTTTTGAACATGGATTTGGCTATGGAGTGCAAAGATACACAAAAGAGATCAATTGGGCAGAGCTGTATGTAAGAGAAGGTGAAGTGTTAAGCATGACAACAATTCAAAGGGATGCTGGCAAACTTAAAAGGCAAGTTTAAGGTTGTTATATTGGTGCCACGATCAAAGACACAAGCAATAGAACCACATACATGAATGTTATGTCAAAAATATAGGTGGTTTCTCCCACCCATTTTGGCGACAACAAAACAAACATATGAAGGCTTGGGCATATTATAACGATAACACAATGCCACATGTGTTGGAAGCATACAAGGCGAGTGCTTCAAATAGACAAAGCCAAGTATGTTGCAAAGGATGTTGAGCCCTGTATTGAAGGAGACCATGAGCATACCCTGGAATGAAGGGGCAACAGAGAAAAAAACAATCAACATTGGCTAGGATCCTCTTGAAGCTCAAAGTAATGCTACACATGCCATATTATAATGAGGGGCTATATAGGGGTCCCAATGAATGTCTTTCTTTCAATCAAGTAATTATGCTTTTAAAATGTCATTGTTTGTTGAAAATATGTATGACTAGTGTCATTTGTTTGCACATAGAAGATTTGCATCGAGAAAATTAGGGTTTCTCTCAAAGGCTACACAACTAGTGTTTCAACCAAAAAACTAGCTAGATCCATGTAGCAACCAAAGGCAATGTGTCAACCGTGATGGTAGATATCGTAGCAAGCAAATTGTCATTCAGTGTAGCCAATGAACAATGCAACCTTGTCTCATGACCCGAAAATCGTATAAGCAACGAATACACTAGGGTTTCCAAAACCCTCTGTACTCATGTTTTCTCTGCTTTCATAATGTAAATATTTCCCATCAAGATGCCAACAACTATGCTGAGATCAATTGAGCTTGTAATAGTCATTGGGCATGAGAGAATTGTAAGGAAGGTCAAAAGTCATTTGTGAAAATTCTCACTGTAGCAACTGATTTACTTTTCCTACTTATTTCATCATAAGTTATTCATGAAATTACTTCAACAAACATTAAAATAAACACTGCTGTAGATATCACACAGTAATACAGAAACAAACATATGCACACATTGACACAGTTATTTTGGACTAATGTCCCCGGAAAAACCCAATGTGGGAAAACCGATGCAGCAAGGGAGGAATTTATTATTCAACAATTTTCTTGTACAACAGGGTGCCAAATGTGGGAAATACTAAGAGGGTGGGTGAATCGGTATTGCTTTTCAATTGTTATTTTTACCAGTTAAATCATTTATATTTAGAACACAAAATGAACAATAGGAATAAATGCTTTTATTAATATAATCTTTACCATAAATCAGATACAATATAAGGTTCCAACTAGGTGCCAAGCACCAACTTGGACTTTTTGTGAGGCTCCAACCTCCAGGGCACCAACCCTGTCTTGTCAAGGCACCAACCTTGGATTTAGGAGCACCAACTCCAAGAACACCAATCCTTCCAATTCTAAGGCACCAACCCCAAGGGCTCCGACCCTATCTTGTCAAGGTATGTTTGGTAGTATTACACTGCTCTCAATATCTTCTTCACCATGTTCTGTCAATCAACAACTTCACTGCTATATCAATGACAACCTGTCTTCGTATGGAGGAGTCTTCACAATTCTTCATATTGCCCAACAGAGTCTGCAAAGTTTACCTCATGATGATTTCAACAATGCATCATGATCTTCAAGATCTGCTGATACTTATGAACAAGATATTTGCGCTGGGCCTCAATGTCTTTTCGAAACAACTCTGTTTCGACCCTCTATTCTTACTGTCACTGTAACTGCTTTAGGAGTGAGGCTTCAAGAGTAATTGCTTTAAGAATGATTTCTTCAGAGGAGTGATTGTCGCAGTTTCATATTGTGCGTTCAATTAAAAAACAACCCTGCCCTGTTCATACTCAGATAATCTTTTTAGATCCTCAGAGCGTCCTTTTGAACTGTTATCTGAAATGACTACTAAACATAGGTCCGAGCTTTTCAATAAATAACCCAGTCAACAGAATGTTTGACGTTTAGTTTCCTTCTTCCACTGGACCCTTCGGCTTCCTTCTTCGCTCGCACTTTGGCTTCCTTTCTTCTTTCGCTGGAGCTTCCGGCTTCCCGATCTTCAACTTCCTCTGTCTCTTCGAGTTCACCAGTACTCAAAAGACACATTTATTTGGAAGAGAGGCTGACTTATGATGTCGCATGTTAAAATTATATCAGGAGACCCTTTCATCTACAGACTTAATTATTCATGGAAAACGCATCATAAGAGAGGTTATACCCATATTGGAGATCCCACGTGCCACATCATTCTTCTAATCCCACAATCGCAACTTTCATGAAATTCGGAGTTTTTACAAGTGTGCTCTGTCCTCTGATATCAACATCATCAGATATTCATATATCAACATGGTTAAAACCATATAATGGGTGGTCCCACGGTCCACCTGCCACATCATCACCTTAATCGCAATCGCAATTTTCGGAGGTTTGCACATAACATAGTGATTCCACTACTACTGACGGAGCGGATGCGATACGGTCTTAAGCAGTTGTTAATAAACCCGTTGAGTCCACAACCTTATTGCAATCGACGGTTTTCCATCGTTACATCTCTTCAAGACTTGCGATATGCGATGGATGCGATATTCCAATAAGCTTCTTTTGATAATTCAATCGGGTCCACAACTTTATCACAAACGACGGTTTTAACATGTCATCCCTTTTGAACTTTGCGGTTCAACGGATGCGATATTACATTAAGTTATGTCATAGTGGTGTAGTCGGGTCCACGATAATATCGCAATCGCAGTTTTTAATGTGACATCCATTTATGAATTGCGATATGAAAGTTATGATACAGCAAATGCGATATTACAATAGGGCGAGTTATAATGAAGCAATCAGATCTGTAATGGTATCGTGATTGGAGGTTTTAACATGACAAGGCTTTAAACACTTGCGGTATGGCAGATGCGATATTTCTTTAGGACGTATTGTAATGGTGCAGCGGGTCCACAATGCTATTGCAATCGACGGTTTGCTGGACTTCGGCTGGCACATGGATTAAAAACGGCCTTAACCCCTGCAGTTGACCGTGATCTGAGGGTTGACTATGAGATCGACAGCTAGGATTGAGTGCAGGACTTCAGCCACGATCAAGGAAGCCCGTACTTTCCTACCCCCTCTCTTCCGATATGTTAACTTCTCTGGTACTTTGCAATACTCCTCCGATATGTTAACTCCTTTGATATTTCTCTGGTATTTCATGTGATATTACTGTTAACTCCTCCATTAACACTGTTTATGCACCTTCGCCGATGTGTTCCTCTTTGCTTCTCATGGCTTCCAATGACCTCTTATTCTTACACTTTGGCTTCATGATGGCTTCCGATAAACTGCTTACGATGAACTCTTCCGATAACTCTTTCTTTGACTGCTCCTGTTCTTGATTTCCAATGGCTTCCAATGTCTTTCCAATGATTTCCCTAATGGCTTTGCTCCTTGGCTTCTTTCTCTTGTTTCTTCATAGATCTGCTCTGCTTTTCGTTGGCTTCATATCATCATTTAGTATCCTAGAATATTGCCATATTGACGTCGATGACAATCTAGATTAACGCCAAATTGACTTACCTACAGATAAACAACCTTCTAGCACTTTTTTAAACCCAGCGTAGCCCTATTGACCTCTACTACAGCCTGAAATCCTCTGCGTTAGCCTGAAATCCTCTACGTCAGCCTGAAACCCTCTACGTCAACCTACTGAGGCTTTGCACAACCTCTTTGGGCTTCTGCATCACTCCTGTAGCTTCTGCGTGGATGACGCAGGCCCCTCTGGCACTGTGCAGTCTCTGCCGCTTCTGCGTGGTTTCCTCTGGCTCTGCATCTGCCTCTTCTGCGTTGATCTCCCGTCTCTCTGTTCCGTATTTACTGCCTCCTGACTACTCTCTGGACCACTGGTTCAATTTCTCAGCAAACCCCGCTGCAAAAATTGAACTGACTGGTCTTCTTCAGTGTATTTTCCAAGTGCCCCTCAAGCCTCCTCTTATACTTTTCTTGTTGACATCTCAACGGCCGAGATTAAGTCCCTAATCAACGGCTAAGATTAGATTTGGCTTGATCCATGTCTTTTGGACCATTCTAACACAAATTCATATTAATTCACATTAATATTTTATTTTCCCTCAGTTTAGACTTAGGGACTCCATTAAAAATATTAATTATCTTAATATCTCCTGATCTATTTAGAATCTGCCCAAAACCTTTTTGGGTATTGGATATCTGATGTGCCCCAACCTCTCCACCAAAGTTCGTGGCTAGAGCACATCCGATGCTACCCCAAATCAACACTCCCTCTTAGCGAGGACTGTGCTCTAGCAATACTCCTCACTGAGTATTACTCGGATCATCCGGCATCGGTGCTTGTGCTGATGCTAGGGCTTCCTGCCCAACATCCTCTGCACTGTTGCCTCTTATACTGCTGCCCATAGCTTTGCTACTGCCACTTCTGCATTTGTACGACAACTCCCTCTGCATTCGTGCTGTTGTTGGTCCTTTCTCCCAACACTGCATCTGCGCTGCAACTCCCTCTGCATCTGTGCTGCTGTTGGTCCTTTCTCCCAACACTGCATCTGCACTACAACTCCGTCTTCATTCGTGCTGCTAACACACTACTTCCGAAAGGAGTTCTTTACCATCCCCATCTTTTCCCTGAAGTAGTCGAATTTTGACTTTCCAAGGGCCTTGGTGACGATATTTGCCACTTGTTCCCCTGTAGGAGTGTAGCTCAACTGTACAGCTCCTTGTTGGACACTATCTCTGACAAAGTGACACCAGATATCAATATGCTTTGACCTATCATGAAATACTGGATTCTTGGAGAGTTTGATGCAACTCTGATTATCACACATGATCCTAGTCGCCTCCTTATTTCTTTTGAATAGGTTTACCAACAGTTTTCTAAGCCATATGGCCTCACACGAAGCTGTGCTTGCTGCCATATATTCTGCCTTAGACGAGCTCAGAGCCATGGACTTCTGTTTCCTACTGCACTAGGAGGTTATTCCTGATCCAATGTTGAAACAGTACCCAAAGGTACTTTTCCAATCCACTGAACTTCCTGCCCAATCTGCATCAGTAAATCCACTCAACCTGATATCCTTCCCCTTGTTGTACAAGAGCCCATAATCAACTGTTCCCTGTAAATACTTGAGAACGTGCTTGGCTGCTGCCCAGTGAGCCGTCTTTGGTTCCACGATGAACTGACTTAGGGTGTTGACAACGTAGCAAATATCTGGCCTCGTATTGACTAGATACATCAGGGACCCTATGAGCTATCGTATAGGGTGGGATCGACATCCTTGTCTTCTGATGCATCAATCTTGTTCCAGTTGGTGATCATTGGCATAGCCATAGGTCTACAGTCTCCCATCCCGAACCTCTTCAGGATTTCTGTAGCATACCTTCCTTGCCTAAGGAAGATTTCTCCTTTCTGCTGCCAAATTTCCAACCCTAGGAAATAGTGCATTCGTCCCAGATCCTTCATATCGAACTCTGTGGCTAGATTCTTCTTGCAGTCTTCAATGAGTCTGGATGATCCTGTCAGGGAGATATCATCCACATATAATACTAAGATAAATGGCTCGCTCTCTACGACCAGATAGTAGAGATTCGGATCCGCGTCACTCTTGACAAACCCCATCTTCCGCAAGTAGCCATCTATTCGACCATACCACGCTTTTGATGCCTGCTTCAGCCCGTACAAGGCTTTCTTCAGTCTGCATACATGAGACTTCTTCTCATGAGTTTCAAAGCCCTCTGGTTGTTCAATGTATACTTCTTCTTCTATTACCCTGTTCAAAAATGCCGTCTTGACATCCATCTAATGGATCTCCCATCCCATCTAGGCTGCAAGAGATATCACGGTCCTAATAGATGTATACTTGGCTACCGGGGCGAAGTTTTCCTCATAGTCAATCCCTTCCTTTTGAGCATACCCCTTAGCCACAAACCTGGCCTTGTATTTTTCAATACTGCCGTTCGCAACATATTTGATCTTGTAGATCCATCTTGAACCTGCAAATGGCAGTGTTGAGAAATACAAGGCCAGGTTTGTGGCTAAGGGGTATGCTCAAAAGATCTGTCTTGAAGCCTTGACAGATCTGTTATAGCCACTACTGACCTTTGCTATAGCCTGAAACCCTTTGCGTCAACCTGAAACCCTCTGCGTCAGCTTACTGAGGCTCTACGCAGCCTCTCTGGGCTTCTACGTCACTCCTGCAGCCTCTGCGTCGATGACGCAGGCCCTTTTGGCACTGCGTAGTCTCTGCTGCTTCTGCATGGCTTCCTCTAGCTCTGTGTTTGCCTCTTCTGCGCTGATCTCCCATCTCTTTGTTTCGTACTAGTTGCCTCCTGACTGCTCTCTAGACCACTGTTCAATTTCTCAGCAAACCCCGCTCCAGAAATTGAACTGACTGGTCTCCCTCAGTGTATTTGCCAAGTGCCCCTCAAGCCTCCTCTTATACTTTTTTCTGTTGATATCTCAACGGCCGAGATTAAGTCCCTATCAACGGCGAAGATTAGCTCTGGTTTGATCCATGTGTTTTGGACCATTCTAACACAGATTCATATTAATACACATTAATATTTTATTTTCCCTATGTTTAGACTTAGGGACTCCATTAAAAATATTAATTATTCTAAACAAATTTATCTGTTTAGAATCTGGATTCTGCACAAACCCTTTCTAGGTATTGGAGATCTTATGTGCCCCAACCTCTCCACCAAAGTTTGTGGCTAGAGCACATCCGATGCTACCCCAAATGAACATCATCAAGGTAGATGAAAGGTTACAAAAGAAGGTAAAAGGTTACCCTCCTCACCTCTATAAGTAGACCCTCATGCCTCATTTGTAGGGGACTTTAGCACTTGAGCTTAAACTAGGAGTACGTAGCTGATCTGTGCTTGAAGAGCTAGAGGCACTCAACTCTTGACATCTAGTATAGGAGCTATAGTGAGGCTAGGGTTTTTGCATTGGATAATTGTATGAGTAGCCCACATTCCACTGTTGGGCTTTGATGAATTGTAGGATGTGTACTTTTATTTGCAACAACAACAATAAGAAGTTCTTTGTTTCTGGCACTGATTCCCAAGCTTATTCATAGTGGTTGTATCAGTTGTCTGGTGTTTTCATTGTATTTGTATGTGTGCTTTCATACCAACAATATGTTATGGACTAGTTTGTAGTTGTTGCATGTATGTTTGCATTTGAATTTGTGCTTACTTATTCCACGTCATGTCGGTGACCTGTTGTGGACTAATTTGCAATTAACTTCAGGCGTGTTCTATTTCATGTATGTATGAGGTGGTTTTGGCTCACTGATCCTTCTCAAGGCATACTTCTTATTGTTGTTGTGACTTTCTTGCACCTCTTTCTATAGTTTGTCAATCTTGGGTTGACTTTTTCTCAATCACTGGGCATTTCATTCTTGACCTCGCTTTAACATCATCACATTTGACAACCAAGAGCAAAACATTCATGGTGGCAGTCGGGCCCATATATCGTATGGGGCTCTTATTCCAAACAGTGCGAGGTCTAATTGGGACGTCACACTGGGGAGACCCCCTAGTTGTTGGCGGGGCATCCAACACCGTCAACAATACGTCTTCCATGGAATAAACCCATCTCTCTTAACATTTGAGGACGAATGAAGGAAGCTCTGTATAGTATGAAGTCTAGAGGGAGACCTAGTGGCATGCTTGGATTGTCCGCTATGTTGTGTTTGGAAGAGGTAGCTCACCATTGAGGCTTGGGGGATGTCATCCATCTCTAAGGGAGGGATCTAATCTGGTAATGCCCCGCTGGTCCACACCACTTTGGAGTTTGGAATTGTGTTGATATTGGTCCATCTCTTAGTGTCCTTTCCTCAGTGCAACCCCATGGAAAAGGAAGTCTTAAAGGGAGGTTAATTATAATGAAATGAACCTAAATATCACAAAGGAAATTCTACACTAGATCTATTGTAAGGAAACAAATCCTTAGGATATTTTTTTCTAATGCAATAGAAATATAATTGAAATGTTAATGAAGAAAGAAAATAGAATTAATTCCTACCTCCTTTGCATCATCCTTCATTATGATAACTCCTATCTCATCAAGCTTGTAATTCGAAAATCTCCCAATGAAACCCTAGAACATTGCTCAAAAGAAAGAAGAAATCACACACAAATGGTAGGAAGCTATTCCACTTGATTTCAAACCACGAGAAATGAGAGAGGAGCCCTCCTTTATATAGATAAGACACCTCAAAAAACCATGAGTAGCAAACCATGTGCTAATATAAATACCATGTGCTAATACCATGTCCTTGAGCAAAACCACGAGTGAGAACAAGAGACACTCTCAATACCATGTCTAAAACCTTTTTGGGCCAATAAAATAATATATCATGAAATAACCCGCTCAAATATTGGTGAAATATAAATAACTACCCCAACTTCCAAATAACACCTAATGGTTGTGTTGATTTTTTAAGTGCAATAGATACAAGCACAATGTTTATGAAACACTGATAATTACTTCGAATGATATAGATCTTTAAAGTTTAAACAATTCTAGTTTATCATTAAATAATTACACTTCAGAAATTCAACCATAAACCATACAGGCATTAGAGATCACACTGCACAAAGGGAACACACGATTTACCTTGGGAAAACCCATTTGGGGGAAAAACCCAACAACCTTTTTCCTTAGAGAAATTCTTCAGTTCAAGAGATACATCTAATGCAACTATTCAAACTATGCTTATGGTCAAACTCGGTCCACAACGCTCAAGTAACAACCCCAACAACTCGCTCTCATTTGATTTGCTCTAGGCCAAAATTTGGCCTTCAGAATATGCCATAAAAACTCGACTTTCCAGAATTTCAGCTTTCCTAGACACTGATACCCTGAAATGATCACACATGCAAATTTTTAGAGAGAGAAAGATGGGAGCTAGAGAGAGATCTTCATCGTTCCTTTTCATCCTCCTCCTTCTTGTCCTTCTCTTGGATGCCCAAAAAATCGCTTCTTCTGTGATGATTGAATGGTGCTTGTTGTCACCTAAGGTGTACACTGAAGCGTGGGAAGAGTTTTCAACCCCACAAGGTATAGTATTTAAGGTGCAATGCTCAGAGAAGGCGCTGTTACCTATTCCCAACTCTCTCTGTTTAAGCTCTCCCCTAGGCAAGCTATGTGGGGTAGTCCCTAAAGATGATTATTAAAGGAAAACTTGTTAAGGATAATAAGGTCTAGGAGATGAAAGACAAGGCAATTACCACTCATTATAACTTGAATTAAGGATTAATTAGCAAGTATGAATATTAATGAGATATGTTCGATTAAATCAATATGGCATCCAATAAGATATAAAGATGAGAGACCAATGCCTTATGAACAATGCTCAATTAAAAATATGATACTTGCAAAATGAGAGATTTATGCTTAAAGTTACAAGATAGACAATGCTGCAAGACATGCATTAGTACAAGAGATAGCACAATATTGAAATATGAGCAATAGATAGAACTTGCAAGATAAATAAAATTTATACTTGTAGTTTAAAGAGATGCTCAAATAAGATAAAAAAATATCAAAGCCCAATGAGCAAATACTTCAAATGACAAGTACTAGACAAATATAATGCAATGTTGCAAGTAAAATGAGATGCTCACAAATCAATAAATACAAAATGAGGCAATGTTAGATGAATGATTGCAATACTAGACCACATGTGATGCAAGGATCTTGATTAATTTTAGTTATATGCCTAATCTATGGTGAAGAGCTTCCCCTCAATTTCTCAAAACTTGGTAAGGACTGAGATGAACTGCAAGAAGGATAGGCCGAGGAAGCACTGAATCCACCATTAACGATACCCACCTAGACTCCTTGATAGCCCATGTGACTTAATTCCTACAAAGGCTTGGCCATAAGAGAATTGTGAGGTCACGTGTTTTGAACTTTGCTCCAAACTCAAATTTATGAAATTGAATGACAGTTAGGGAAGTTGGTCCTAAAATTTCTATCAACCAAACTTATGCTTTGAGGTAAATTTTAGAAATGCAAAGCTAGATCTATTATGCAATTGCGATGCAAATGGAACTTCGTCTAGGCAGCAACTTCTGGCAACTGGCAGCGTCCGACAGCAGACAAACTTGGAAGACTTCGATCTCTCAATCAAGAGCACAAAACAGAGAAGAGAAACCACCAATTTTTGATTTTCTCTCTCCTTAGACTTCCCCAAACTCGCATTCACTTCGGCTTCCCGGCAACAGACTTTGCAGCTTTTCCCAGCTACAAGAGAAATTCACACTTCTTCCTAGCTACAAGAAAATTTCGCACTTCTTCCTAGCTACAAGAGAATTTCACATTTCTTCGCAGCTATAAGAGAATTCGAACTTGTGTGTGAGAATGATGCTCCAAATGAATTCAAAGAGCTTGTATTTATAGGTTCCATGTGAGGTCGAATAGGGTCCTTAGGTCGACGTGATATGCTTTTAGGCCAACATGGTGTGGGGGTTACATAGATCATATTTGACTCAATACTTAACCTTTTTACATGATTCAAAAGCCCAAGAAGGGTCTCTTCAAAAGTACAATGACTCTATTGACTCAAAATAAATCCTAGAAGTCCTCAATGGGGACTTTGACCTAAAACAAGGTGACCCAAGCATGAAACCCATGCTTTAATAAGTCATAATAATAATAATAAAAATACTTTCCTTTATTTCTTTGACAAGTACATTACATGATGACTCAATTACATTAATGAAGACCAAACATAGTTACATTTTCCAACACTCCCTCTTAACTAGGGATGTATTCATAATGTACAAATGCAATGGAAGATCTCAAACTATATGAACCATGAAGAACTTTAGGCATTGCAATGCCATGGACTAGATTCCTGACCAGGGCAATCTATCAAAGTGGTCTCTCAACAATTTAGGCACCGCAATGCTACAGACTACATTCCTGACCAAGGCAATCTATCCATGTGGTCTCTCAACAATTTAGGTACCACACTGCCACAAAGTAGATTCTTGACCAAGGCAATCTATCCATGTGGGAATAAGATGGACTCAAGCTTTCAACCCCTCCAGGTACCATCAGGCTTACTTGCTTATCGTCAACCTAGAAATCCAGGTGCCTGCCAGATCTCAATGACCAACGCAACCTTTCCAACTTCGGGACCCAGGGATCGATACAAAGTGTCGGCCATACGTCTTCCCAGACAATGCTTCACTTACAAAGCCTCAACACCCCTTGATCCAACAAATTAAGGATGACCAATCTCTCCCAATCAAATTGATTGGTAACGAGCATGCTATCAAAACGTTTGAAAGATTTACCTGTACAAACATAACCCCAATCAATAATATACTTTCACATGTACATAATAAAAACAAACCTCCGAGATTGTGCTCAATGTTGCTCCTCAACTCAGTAGGACTATCAATCGAATCTTTGACAGAAGATTCCTTGATACTTTCCCTTCATACTTCCAATGCAGCAACATATGCTCCGAAATTCATTAATCAAAACCAAGCTATGCCCTCCCTCTTAACCAAGAAGCATCTCTTTATTCGGACTCCCTCTTAATCTTTAGGGAGATCTCTTCTATTCATGCTTCCCTAGGGAGATCAACTTCTTCTTTTCGTCATCGAAGAATCTTTTGTGGCTTCCAACCATTTTATTAGAGTTATTCCTCATCATGCTTGTCACATCGAGCATCTTCACCAAATGAAGATTGTGTACCTACACAACTTTGATAGCAAGTACAACCAAATCTATAGAAGCATGAAGTTAGCCATATCACAATTACGGAAGCATTGCAACTTTATATATACTAGATACTCAGACTTAATTTACAAACAAGAGATATATACTCTTCATAATCTTGCTAGGGATTTAGTCACAAACTGTAGACTACTTCATAACAAATTTTATTCCATCTAGGGTTTTAGTGTGTCTTCCAAAGGTATGACATACCTTACTACAACATATATCAAACCCTAGAAACAATTCAGACAAATATAGATCTACAAAGCATCTAAAAATTGTAGGAATTTACAAGGTAAGTTCCTTAGATAGAACACCAAAGGACACTGCTCACAAATAGATCATAGATCAGTACACTAGTATTCTTGACGTGGTTAAAACCCTCAAAGAGGGAAACAGTCCGCGGCCCTGAGCCAACGCGACCACTTCAGGCAATTTATTAATGTAAAAGAAAGAAAATTTACGTAAGCTTCTCTCATGAACGGTCACTTAACAAATGACCCTCCATGCTCTTTAAATAGAGATCATGGACCAATCGGGTGTCGGTAATATCGAGGAGAGAATGAACCGTCGGATCACTTAATGTCTAGAACATATTGTGACCACAAGATTGTAAGTTACAAAAAGTACATACGAAAGAAACACACTTTACCTAACTATACACTAGACCAAGTTGTACTTAATTATTTCCTATGTGTCAGAATATCCTAACATCCCCTCTTAAGAACAACTTGGGATAGTATTGAAGGATGTACAAAGATGACACAATAGGAGAAGGAAGGAGGCATTAGAGCTTGTCCCCCCTTAGTGACAACTTCCTAAACTCCAACCATAAATCGTAGTTTAGTAAACTTCGCCTCTGTGAGTGCCTTTGTAAAGATGTCTGCAACTTGATCATCGGTTGAACTATATTGCACTTCGACAACATGGTCATGAATGAGCTTTTTGATGAAGTGCATGTGTAGTTCAATGTGTTTGCTGCGCTGATGTTGGACTGGATCTTTGCATAGTTGAATGGCTCTTTGATTATCACACGAAAGTGTAGTTGGATGCTGCTGCTGAAAACCAAACTCTGGTAGGATTTGACGAAGCCATAGGACTTCTATAACTAAGAGTGAAGACATAACCTGCAGTGGACTTCCAATCATCAAGGTCACCAGCCCAATCAGAATAAGTGAAACCAACCAATAGAGGAGATGCTTCTGCACTGTAATGAATCCCAAACTGAACTATACCTCGAACATAACGAAGTATTCTTTTAGCTTCTTTCCAATGACTTTCATGTGGGTTTTGCATAAACCGAGCAATAAGGGCAACAACAAAGGAAAGGTCAGGACGGGTATGGGTCAGATACAAAATTTTTCCAACACGCTGACGGTATAAAGTAGCAACAACTTCAGGGGAAGTATAAGTGATTGAAAGCTTGGCTCCAAACTGAAAGGGAGAAGGCGTTGGTTTATAGTCTTCCATGTGAAAGTGGCGTAGAAGATCACAGGCATACTTGGATTGGGAAAGGGAAATACCTTCTTTGGATTGCAAGACTTGAAGACCAAGAAAATAATGCAAGTGTCCTAAGTCTGTCATTTCAAATTGCTTTTTAACGCTGGACTTCACATGGTTTATGAGGTTGGGATCACTACCAGTAAGGTTAAGATCATCAACATAAAGAACAAGAATGATAAGAGACCTACCCACTTTCTTGGTGTAGATAGTATTGTCAGAATGACACCTAGAAAAGCTAGTAAAAGAAAGCTATCCATTTTGGCATACCAAGCCTGAGGGGCTTGCTTGAGACCATAAAGGGATTTCTTAAGCCGACATACAATGCTGGAGTCTGTTTGTATAAAGTTAGGAGGTTGTTCCATATAGATTTCTTCATGCAAGTCCCCATGCAAGAAGGCAGATTTAACATCCATCTGATGGACTTCCCATTTGAAAGAGGTAGCAAGGGAAAGAACAAGGTAGATAGAGTTCATTTTGGCAACAAGGGGGAAGGTTTCAGTATAGTCAATGCCTTCAACTTGTGAAAAACCCTTAGCAACAAGACGAGCCTTTATGTTTATCAACTTTTCCATCTGGTCCAAATTGGGTTCTGTAAACCCATTTGCATCTAACAAGTTTTCGTCTCTTTGGAAGAGGAACAAGATCCCATGTATCATTTGCCAATAATGAACGATATTCTTCATTCATAGCTGCGTCCCAATCTGGATGGCCTGAAGCTTTTGCAAAGGTGTCAGGCTCATAATTCACTGAAGCTTGAGACAGTAAATAAGAGGCTCTATTGAATTGAGAACGTGTACAACGCTGATCTGTAGGATCACCTGAAAGAGCACTTGCTGCATCCCGAGTAGCGCAGACCCATTTTGGAAATTGAGGAGTTGAAGGAGGATCCTGAGAAGGTGGGGGAGGATTGTCATCCTCGCTGTCATCATCTGAAGAAGGAATATTTTTAGAAGTAGAAGGGATTGGGAGAGGTGGTACATTCGCCGAACTAGGGTCATAGGCCGATATATTTTCAGCAAACTTTACATCTCTTCTAATAATAAAATTTTCAGATTTAGGTTGAAGAAGTTTATATCCTTTGACATCTTTAGAATATCCAACAAAAATACATTTTTCACTCTTAGGTTCTAAGGCTTTATGTTTCTCATCTGGAATATGGGCCCATGCGTCACTTCCAAAAACACGAAAGTGGCTTACATGTGGTTTAATTAAGCTCCATGCTTCTTCTAGAGTGATATTCTTTAAAACCTTAGTAGGAGTGCGATTTACTATGTGACTCTTCCTTTAAGGTGCGACTCTTCCTTTCATTTACACCATTTTGTTGTGGAGTATATGGAACAGTATGTTGCAATTGAATTCCATGCTCAGTGCAAAAGTTGATGAATTTGTTGTTAACATATTCTCCGCCATTATTAGATCTTATCTTAAGAATTTGATGTCCAAATTGTTTCTTAGCAAAGGCCTTAAAGGGCAAGAACATGTTAAAGACTTCACTCTTGAGTTTTAAGAAGTATACCCAAGGGCGTTTGGAGAAATCATCAATGAAAGTTAAGAAATACTTGTAGATAGAGAATGAAACAACTGGAAGTGGACCACATAAATCACTATGCACAAGCTGTAAAGGGGTTGAGGTGTGCCAAGAGACACGTTTTTCAAAACTATCCCGTTGATGTTTTCCGAGTACACATTCAGAACAAACACCATCTCTGCAAGATACCATAGGAAGACCTGTCACTATATTTTATTTACATAGATTTTGAAGGGAGCGATAGTTTAAGTGACCAAATCGCTGATGCCAAGGTTTGCTCACTTCATCATTATGAGCAACAAATATCGAGGGAAGAGTTGATGACCCAAAGTTGTTAAACTTATACAACCTTTTAGAATCATCAACCATGCCAGTAGCTAAAATCTGTCTAGGATCTCTTAGGTCCTTGGTTACAACCAGTGTGGAAAAAGTCTCGAAAAAATCGGGATTTATTCCTAAAAACGCGATTTTTTCAGCGAAAGGATTAAATCGGCCAATGTTTTGCCGATTTTTTCACAAACGAAAAAATCACGATGTTATCGAAATACTCCCGATTAAATCGCGAGTCGATCGAAAAAATCGGCATGAATTTTTTTTGCTGATAAAATGCCGCAAAGGGTTATTAACTCGGTTTAATTTTTGTGATTTGGTTTGTGCGTTTTTCATTGCGTTTGGAGAACCGAGAGCTCAGAGAACAAGGGTTTGAACTTTGCATCGTGCAAGCGTGGAGAGGAGCCGGAATCCGGATTGATAGCATTGCCTGTGGTCTCACGGTTCAGCAAAAAATTTACCTCAGGTCTGCAGCCGCTAGATCACCATGTATCACGATTCACCTTCACCATTAATGTGACATGATATTCGAGTTATATTATTCCTATTTTCCTTCTTAATACATAACCATCTCTAGGATCAAGGGCCATCAATTTTTGTATTAAACACTTGAGGTTTTGTTAAGTCCCCCTCAGTCCACGACTCCACCTTCTTAATAGTTATCCGGTAAATATAGTTTCAAGATAACAATACATATTATGGGTTTATGCTTTACTTTGTATTTTCCTTGTGCACTATAAATATAGTGAAATAATATGATAGTTTAATCTCCGATAGTTTTTTTTGTCATTCTTTGTTTTTCTATTGCGGGAATCAAGCACAGTCGCAAATTGATTTAATAATATCCCAAATAGTAATTTTTTTTACCCAAATCATGACCTGTAATATTTGGGGACTGCTTTTCAAGCCAATCATGACCTGTAATAATATAATATATCTGATAATTTTACTAGAATGACTCGGGAATTCTGATCTTTGACAACCTGAACAGTGAAAACTATGCACTGAGGTGCCACTGGTCTTTTGCATTTTGGATTTGCCTAGAATAGGTTATGACCAATTTACCAAACCTTGCTGTTTTTCATTCTTCTTTGGAGAGTCTGTAAAGGTGATAGGTCTGTCAATTTTTCTTGAACAATCTGAATGCTGGACCTGTATTACTGTGTTATTTTCTTTCCAATACCACTAGCGTCACTTTAATTGTACCTTGAAATCTTGATATATGTCTGCTTTAGTGAAAAAATTAATTTGTTTCTCTTCTTAAGTTCTTATGAGGCCATATCCACCGGTAAAAACTCGTTTAAGAGATCTATGCCCTACCCTTCAAATCTGCAAGCAAACAGTGAAGTAAAATCCCAAATATATATTCACAAAATAAATAAAAAATATATACACAAGGGCTGAAAATTGAAATCACAGTGACAGTACCACTTTCATGCATTCTTTCCATTCAAAGAAAACGCGAAAACAGTGAAGTAAAATCCCAAATATATATTCACAAAATAAATAAAAAATATATACACAAGGGCTGAAAATTGAAATCACAGTGACAGGTCACAGTAGTACAGTACCACTTTCTTTGCATTCTTTTCATTGCTACTATTTTAATTTTTGATGGATCATTGCTAATTGAATTTGTTTCAATTTTTTTTGTGCCAGGGTTTAAACTTTAAATTCCAGCTCAAAGTTTAAAACAAAGTGCCGAGGATTTTGGATTCTATGTGGGAGTTTGGTGAGCCTGATGTTATACCCGAAACTGGGGCGCTCAATAGAATGTATTTGACTTGCAAGTTGTGTGGCAAGCATATGTCAGGAGGCATCAACAGATTAAAATTCCATTTGGAGCAAATTCCGGGCCAAAATATTGAACTTTGCACAAAACCAAGTCCAGAAATCATCCGACGGGCCATTCAATCATTGATGGATAAAGAGGAAGGAAAAGACACCAGGGCAGCGCTAAGAAACCAACTTGTAGGGGGCTCAAGAGTGGGGGGACCTGAGAGTGGCAGTGCTTCTACAGCAGCATCACCTTCCTCACCCATGGGTACTCATCCTTCTATCTCATCCTTTTTTGTTCCTAGAACAACACCTGGTTCACAACCTGGGATCAAATCATCAATGAAAAAAAAGGAAAAGGCAGAAGCTGACAAGTTGGTTAGTAGGTGTCTTCTATGGAGTGATGTTCCCTTCAACATTGCCAAGACAAACCCATTCTACCAGCCTATGTTTGATGCTGTTGCTGTCGTTGGCCCGGGGTACAAAGCCCCCACCTTTGCAGAGTTGAGAGGGCCTCTTCTTCAAAATGAAAAGACTGAGTGCACTGCTAGATTGGCAGAGTTTAGGGCATCATGGGAGTACACTGGATGCACAGTCATGTCAGATGGTTGGACTGACCAGAAGGGTAGGACCCTTCTTAACTTCTTGGTTAGTTGTCCCAAGGGGACAATGTTTATGAAATCTGTTGATGCATCTGCACACATTAAAGATGCACGTTTATTATGTGAGTTGTTGGACCTCTTCATTCAGGAAGTAGGCCCAAGCAATGTTGTCCAAGTCATAACAGACAACGCTGCAAATTATGTTGCAGCTGGCAAGATGTTTATGGAGAGGTATCCTAACTTGTTTTGGACACCTTGTGCTGCTCATTGCATTGACTTGATGTTGGAGGATATAGGTAAAATTCCTACTGTGAGGGATATTGTTGAATCCTCCAAGAGCATAACAAAATTTATTTATAATCATTCATCTGTGCTTAGCTTGATGAGAAAATGCACCAAAAACAAAGAGTTGGCGCGGCCTGCCATTACACAATTTGCCACTACTTTCATATCTCTTTAGTCTCTGTTGAATTCTATGTGGGAGGTGAAGGGCATGTTTCTCTCAGCGGATTGGCGTTCTTTAGCTATTAGCCGCAAACCGGAGGGAGAGGGCATATGCAAACTCGTTTCATATGATCAGAGCTTTTGGGCAGGAGTAGAGGAGGTGTGTGCCATTTCAGAACCTTTGGTAAAGGTTCTTCGGTTGGTTGATGGAGAGAAGCCCGCAATGGGCTACTTGTATGAGGCCATGGATAGGGCCAAAGAAGCCATCCGTGCTTATTATGCAGATAAGGGAGACGAGGGGTTAGAGAAACAACAGGTCATATGGAGAGTGATTGATCAGCGATGGAACAATACCCTCCATCGCCCCCTTCATGCTGCAGGTGTCTACCTCAACCCTGCATTTTCTTATGCTTGTGTTTTCAGATTTGATGCCGAGGTGATGGATGGATTCTTCACTTGTGTCGAGAGGATGGTGTCATCTGAGCAAGAACGTGAGGAGATTTCTAAAGAAATGGAGGTCTATAGGATGGGAGGTGGCACATTTGGTTTTAACATGGCTATTAAGAATAGGTTGACCAAAATGCCAGGTAAGCTTTAGTTTGTTTCAAACTTTCAAGTTTAGAATTTCAATGTTTTTTTTTATGTTTCTCATTTTTCTTTTAACTTGTAGATGTTTGGTGGACAAGCTATGGTGCCAGGGTACCCCATCTCCAAAAGCTTGCCATTCGAGTGCTCAGCCAAACATGCAGTTCCTCTGGGTGTGAGCGCAACTGGAGTGTATTTGACAAAATACACTCCAAAAAGCGCAACAGGTAAAAACTAAAAAGATTTCAAATTAAATTTTTTGAATTCGTTTGATTATTTTTAATATTTAAATTTCTAAGTACTAATTTATAATCTATGACCCTAATCCAGATTGGAGTCCCAACGCCTCAATGACATGGTCTACGTCTACTACAATCTTCGATTGTGGGTGAGACAGCTTCAAAAACTTACTGATGTGGAAGCCATCTCATTGGACAATATTGATACCACCACTGCATGGAGAGTCGAGACTGAGAGGCCGATCTTGGACACGATCCCGGATTGGTTAGGTGTGGATCTAGAGGATGTAGCAGTTGCAGAGGAGGGAGAGACAGAGATAGAGGAGGAGGAGGCGGAGCAACATCAGGGTTAGGAGGCAGTAGCAGAGCTGGATGAGGATGCTGAGGAGGAGGTGACACCATCTAGGGTGGGCAGCAACAACGGCAGTGTAGCACAGAGGCCACCTCTTCCATCGACTTCTAGAGGACGATTGAGTCCATTTCATTTTGTATCCCCAGGGGCAGGGTCTTCTTCCTCTAGAGGAAAAGGCAAAGCCATTCCCTATTCCCGTAAAAGGGGAAGAGGATCTCAGTGACTGATTAGTGATTACTTGATGACTTTTAGATGACTCATGATGTACATTTATTATATTTTTTGTTGATATATTGACTCTTGAGAGTTGAGACTCAGACAGGACTCAAGATTCAGGAGTTGATTCACTATTTTGATATGTGATGTAGCACTAGACTTCATATACATATTATATATTAGCTTTATTTACATGTTTATGTGGAAATGCATTTATTTGATGTTGTGGATACTCTAGATGTTAAAAAAAAAAAATTAAAAATGAATATTTTTGTGTTTTTTTAATTTTGCCGACTTTTTCGAAAAACTCCCGACTTTGCCGAGTTTTTAAACTTTTGGACCCTTGCCGAATTAATCCCGACTTCGACTTTTTCCACATTGCTTGTTAGTCCTTCAACACATGAACACATTGAGACTTTTGTTGAGTTGTTCACAACTCCGTTTGTACACAACTCTCAACTACCCACTTCTGCTCCTCGGCTCTTTTGGGACTTTCTTCCCACTAGGTCCTTCCTGTGTTGCTCGATGAAAACACACTTAAGGTCGGAGGGCTTCCCACTATCACTGTTGAATGTACTTATCCAACAATGAACTTAGGGTATGGAGGACTGCCCAACTTTTGTTATAGATGTCCTTCTCTATAAAGTAAACCTAGGGCTACTACTCCTGGCTGATAAAACCTTTGAGCTCTTCTTTTGCCTTTTCTAACAATCCCTTAGTCCTTCAAGATGTTTGGTCCTTAAGGCTTGAAGCAAGCCTCTGCAATCCTCCACAAGCTGCTCTTTAGGTTGCTCTAACTCTGTCACTTCTAGCGGACTAAAGTCCTTCTTAGGTCACTGCACTTAGGGCTCATATATGGACCACTTTCACGCTACCCACCATCAGTCCACAAATGTCCATACAAAACCAATCAAACATCAATGATTTCTAGGACATTGTATCGAGGCCAAAGGGGAATTAAAAATTAGTGGCTCGAGATGGATCTTCAAGATCAAACATGCTACAAATGGTAGCATCTAGAAGTACATGACTAGGTTTGTGGCCAAAGGGTTTTCCCAAAAGGACAAAGTGGATTATGAGGAGACATTCACTCTAGTCGCCAAATACTATGTCTATTGCTTTAGAGATGGGGTAGAGGATACATCATTGGTTTTTCATTCCTAGTACATAAACATGTCATTTACTTGCAATGAACCTCCTTACTCGAGGATACATCATTGTTTTTCCATTCCTAGTACATAAACATGTCATTTACTTGCAATGAACCTTCTTACTCGAGATGGAGCTTTACTGTTCCAACCTCGTTCACTGCATACTTCTCATCGTTACCTCCACAAACAACTCACTTTAGAAATAGGTTGGAGGATACATCATTGTTTTTTCAGTCCTCATACATATAACATGTGCTTTACTTGCAATGAACATCCTAACTTGAGCTGGAAAACTTGATGGCTCCAACCCCATTCACTACATACTTGTCATCATTACCTCCACGAACAACTCTTAGTCACTATTCGTCAAACTGCTAAATAGATCTCATGCCTCTTGTGACATTGTTTGATGCACCAGTATCCAAGTACAAGTCAATTGATGGTGTTGGTTTATAGACAGGAGACAGAAACCACTATCCACCTGTATTTTTCTTCCCCTTTCCCTATCTTGCCTTACTAGCATGGGATAGGTTCTGATCATCACCCTTTTGTTGGCCTCCTAGAGATTTCTCTTGAATCTCTTCCTAGAAAAAATCACCCCTTAATCTGTCCCAATTAAGATGATGCTCTGGTGCAAAGATGCCCTTCATGAAAGGAGTCCATAGCTTGGTGAAGCCATTAAGGATCGTCCTTACCATTTCATCATATGTCATGAGTCACGACCACACCAACTGTTGCCAAATCATCACATACTTGTGTGATCTTGGTCAGATAACTAGTCACAGTATCTGATGTAGTCATCTTGATGTAGTCATCTTGGTGTTCTTGAGTTTCACTCTCGGCAAAAAAAATTGTGTTTGCGTTATCACTATGATAAAGCTTCATTAAAGCCTCCCACACCTCCCTTATTATCCTTGAGGATGATCCTTCCCTCCATCTAAGATAGTTCTCCTCGATTTCACATCCTTTTGGTTATAGGTCGCCAATTCTACAACATGTGCAAGGTGAATTTGGTGTTAGTTGTTAGTTTTTGTAGCATTGAATGTGATCTAGTCTTGAAACTTTATGGAGAGGCTAAAATACATGAGATCTCCATAACCCAGAAATCGTTTATGGAAATTCCACCTAGAAGTGTATGAATTAGATTAGTAGCCGATTTTTAAATATTTACTTAGTCTAAACTTAGGGAATATGGTTAATTAATCATTGTTAATTGAGATAAAATGAGAATTCTCTAGAAACTCACATGGATCGACAAGGAATTAATTTGGGCCCTTGATTAAGTTTTAATCTTGGTCGTTGGTGCTCCAACAAAGGATTATAAGAAGAATAATTTGGGCCCTTGATTAAGTTTTAATCTTGGTCGTTGGTGCTCCAACAAAGGATTATAAGAAGAAGTCGATGGATAGATGGAGAATACACTTGTCGGATTCTATTTCTTTGGCAATTCGATTTCCAGAGAGCAACAATCGTTGCCGAAAACGAGAGAAGAACATAGAAATAGTGAGGGGCAAAGACAATGAGGTTGGAGGAATTTTTCTAGATCCAATGAGTGCATTTGCAAAAAGGCTGAAATTTCTCCAAGAAGGTGCGCAGAGGCAGCGCAGAAGCTTCATTAGGCAATTCGATTTGCTGAGGAAGGAAGACATTTTTAGTTCCAGAGGCCAGGCAGAGGTTCTAGAGTGTCGAAGAAGCGTTTTTGTAGCCAGGTGCAAGTAGGACAACTTGATTAACAGACGATTCAGGTAACACGTGTGGCAGGCAACTTCCGCTTGACGTAGAGCCTGCGTAGGACCAATTGGACGACTTGCTTTTCAGTCGCAGTCGAGTGTTGGGATTGCTCAGAGTGAGGGTAATTTCCCTCTGGATATTTTTGCTAGTATTTGCAAATCTTTGTAGGATAGCCAACATTTGATATCTAGATTATTGTACTCAAAATTTCTCATTGTTGCATAATAATAAAAACTCAGAATTTCTCACTGCTGCATAATAATAAACACCCTCATTTGCTGCATTGGTTTTCCGAAGTTGGGTTTTTGCGGAGACATTTTTCCAAAAATAATTCTCATATTTTTATGTGTGTGTGCTAGATTGTCTCGAGCACTATTTTCTTCCACAGTTTATTGGTGAAAATCACAGTGTGAACTATTTGATATTTGTCATAGCAAATAAATTATTAAATAAATTAACAATTAAGAAAATAATTTCCAGTTGTTGTGATAGATGAAATTTTTACATGGTATCGGAATGCGAGTGATGAGGTGAGAAAAGCTTAGAAGCGGAGAAGGGAATTTCATTGTTTAGAGGAGCAACAGGCCAAAATTCTCAGAGGTTGTGCAGTACCTAGACAAGCAGATTGAATTGTTGGGCAAGGGTTCAATTTTCAGTGGCAGGTTGGCAAAAAAAGTTGATTTTCCCATGATAGTGATGCAGTAACAACTCAGATTTTTCACTGAGCAGATTCCTTGGTTGGATGCAGAGGGTTTTGCAGTATAGCAATACGTGTCAGGTGGAAAGAGAAAAGCACACACAATAAAGGGAAAATTTCTCTCAAGGGGATTCAAGTTTCAAAGACCTGATTTTTCAGTTGCAGATTAGCAGTTGCCATGAGCCAAATTTCTCACTCCATAAGGGAGTGCAAATAGCAGATTCAATAGCCGAGCAGGGGAAAGAGGGAGATTTCCGTCCCAGTTTTTTAGATTCGCAAATTTTGTAGCTTTGCAGAGATGGTCATATAAGATTTCCAGATGAGGTCGTACAAATTAGCCAGAATGGGGATCTGGGTAGCGGATCAACTTCTAGCTGTCGGAGACAAGTGTTGAAGGAAGTGTGAGTTGTCTAGTGCGAGTTGCAAAGCGAAGAAAGGCTCAGTAAGGGACAAGGCTCAAAAGGAGTTAACAGGGCACTAGATCCAAGTGGAGGAGGAGTATGAGGCTCCCATGTGCGAGATGGCTAGGGTCCAACACAGTTGCAACAAGGAGATTAGTTCGATCCGTTCCAAATTGTAACAGCGGGACCATTGCGTTTGCTATAGGAGCCCACAGTATCATAGTAGTAGACTTAGTGTCAACAGGCGTTGTCAATAATTTAGATGACAGTGGTAAATCTAGTTGCAATCAGTACACGTAAGACAATTGCAAAGCTAGATGCAGTGACACAAGTAGTGCGAATTGCCCAGTTGCAATATGCAGGTGCAGTTCCAGCCAGAAGATTCCCAGCGCAAAGCTACGCAATCCAGTTCCAATGTACGAGGACATTGTAAGTTGCAAGGAGGGAGCAGAGAGATTTCCCATAGGGAGATCGGCATTCAAAAGGAGACTAGTTTCAAAGGGAGCAACCCTATGGAAGCTAGTACTTCAGGATCTGGGGAGATCAGACTCATTATTACAGTAGTTGTATCAACAGTGCAGAAGCAACAGCAGTATGAGTAGATCAGATTTGGCTATGATGGCAGCCATACCTCTAGGAGAGAGTGGGGCAACTTATTAGAGTTGTAGTCCTAGAGATTGTAGAGATAGAACAGTGTCCATTGAGGAGTCCAACTCATGGATCATCACCTAGCTACGGGGGCCCATAGTATTCAATAACAGGATGGATTAGTATCAAAGATGCAATCAAATTCCATAGCGACAGTTGCAGACTAGTAGCAATCAAGTGCTAGGGAGCGGAATGCAGAGTTGGCAACAGAGCAGGTGGCTCAGTACAGAGTCAACAACAGTGCAAATTCTTCAATGAAAATGCAGAGGCTAGAAGCAGTCAGATGCTCAGGAGACAAATGCATCATACTAAACACAATTGATTCAGTATTTAGGATGCTTCTTAGCTGTAGTAGTTGTGGTTACAATAACAACAGATGAGATGAAGTTCATATGCAGATGTAGAGTTGGCAACAGTACAAGATGTACAGTGCAGTGTCAACAACATCATAGATGCAGCAGTTTGGTTGCTACAGTCAGTGGCGAAACAGCGCAGTGACTAAGGGAACAACACGGTGATTGAGGAAGCAACACTATGATCGAGGGAGCAGCGTAGTCATTTCCAGCAGAGTTTCCTGTCAGACATCAGCACCATTATAGAGGGTGGTACAGAGATAGGGTGTTGTGGCAAGGTGTGCAACAGTAAAACGTAGTCCTCACTAAGAGGGAGTGTTAGTTTTTGCAGCATCGAATGTGTACTAGTCTCGAAACTTTGTGAAGAGGCTAAAACACATGAAATCTCCATAACCCAGAAATTGTTTCTAGAAATTCCACCTAGAAGTGTCCCAATTAGATTATTAGCCGATTTTTAAAAATTTCCTAAGTCTACACTTAGGGAATATGGTCAATTAATAAATATTAATTGAGATAAGGTGAGAATTCTCTATAAAATCACATGGATCGACAAGGAATTAATTTGGGCCCTTGATTAAAGTTTAACTTTGGTCATTAGTGCTCCAACAAAGGATTATAGGAAGAAGTCGATGGGTAGATGGAGAATACACCTGTGGGATTCGATTTCTTTGGCAGTTCAAATTCCAAAGAGCAACAACATTTGCCAGAAAGCCAAAGAAGAAAGCATAGACAGTGGGGTAGAGACAGTGAGGCTGGAGGAAGTTTTCCAGATCCTCCAGCGAGTGCATTTGCAGAGAGGCCAAATTTCTCGAGGAAGCTAAGCAAAGGCAGCGCAGAAGCTTCACTGGGCAGTTCAATCTGCTGAGGAAGGATGATGTTTTCAGTTCTAGAGGCCAAACAAAGGTTCCAGAGGGTCAGAGAAGCGTTTTCCTAGCGAGTAGCAGGAAAGACGGCTTGATTAGCAGAAAATTTGAGCAACACGTGTGGTAGGCAGCTTTAGCTTGACACAGAGCCTGAGCAGACCTAGTTGGACAACTTGCTTTTCAGTAGCAGTGGAGTATCGAGATTGCACGGAGTGAGGGTCATTTCCCTCTAGATATTTTTGCCAATATTTTCTCTGCAGGATAGCTAGCATTCGACATCCATATTATTGTACTCAGAATTTCCCACTGCTGCATAATAATAAAAACCCTCAGTGGCTACACCGATTTTCTCAAGTTGGGTTTTTTGGGGACATTTGTCCAAAAATAACTGTCATATTTTTGTGTGCTTGATTTTCTCAATTTCCAACGCTATTTTCTTCCACAGTTTATTGGTGAAAATCACAGTGTGAATTATTTGATATTTGTCGTAGGAGATAAATTGTTAAATAAACTAATAATTAGGAAAATAATTTCCAGCTGTGATAGATGAAATTTTCACATTAGCAAACTCCCATATGCCATTCTGCATGAGAATTAGTGAAACCCTCACCTTTCAAGGAGTGAAGTTAGATGCACCCTCCAACCTATCCTCAAACCTCAAACTAGTTGGGCTCCAAATCAAAAATGTTACTGAAAAATTTTGCTACTAGAAATTTAGATCTGTACACTACAATTGATATGTGGCTCCCATACGAACTATATGGCTACAACTTTTCCTTTGTCAACTTCCTACATTGTTGTCACCATTGCTCTAGCCCACCAACT